>JAQIWI010000363.1:0-36436 GCA_034698825.1 Deuterosminthurus bicinctus | reverse complement strand
TACCGTTTCATAGTTATAACATGGAGAGGATAACAGTGACAAAGATCAGGACTTAGCTTTTACCTTTAAACCATCTCAGCCAGTTCTGGCACCCCCACGTGAGCTTGTTCTATGATGAACTCTCTGATAGACTATAACTATTGGTGGCTTTTTTAACGTAATTATACCCGTTTCTGAGCAGTCGTTAGATCGTATGGCATTTGTTAGAGAATCTTGACGCAGAATTCACAGGCATGTTTGAAGAATATTATTGAATTAGACCATCCGTATGCACACGTTCAGTAGCATGGTCTGAAGTACAACTACAACAGTACGAGTCATCGGACTAGCACTTCTTATTTTCATAGAACAAACTAAAGCTTAGAAATATCTATTAGGAACATTTCTAGCAGTATTAATAATTATTATTTTGCAGTTAAATAAATATATTCGAATCATTCGGTAAACTGTCGCGATGTATTTCGGTGTCGGCCAATAGTCTTCGGCCAACTGTCGTCGGCCATTTGGTTTCGGTCAACTGTTATTCGGTCAACAGTCGAAGGTTTCGGTAAACAGTCTTCGGCTAACTGTGTTGGGGTCAACTGGTAGTCGGTCAAGTGTCCGTTCTGTCAACTGACGCATAACCGATATTTTAGGCATACCCCTCGTAATCTTCGTTAATTAAATGTATACTTTTGTACTGCTCGATGTCCTGACCCGGACGGGTATGCTTAGCATATGCTGTAATAGTTCTTCGAATTTGTCCCCTGATTTCTGACTACTCCTGACAAATCACAACTACAAGCATGCTTGAACGCCATTTATATTTATTATACTAGCGTGCCCGCGTCCTACGGATGCCTGTAAACTCAATCAAACGTAATGACGCAAAATCGACTTAGAAGAATTGATTTCAATCTGATAAAACTGTGTAACTCTTCCACAGGACTCTGTCTCACTCTATGTTGACATAAGTAGCTTACTCCAACTTTGCCCCGATATCTCACTCCATCTTAGCCCCTGTAATTTGGGCCCAGAAACTCACTCTATCGTGGCGTGGCCCCCAAAATTTACACTTTGTTGGCTCCATGACTTAATTTAACTTGGCTCCGTTAACTCACTCTAGCTTGGCCCCAGTAAAAAAAATTCTAACGTGAACCCAGTAACTGACTCTTTCTTGGCCTCGGTACCTGACGCTAGCTTGGCCCCGCTAACTGGCTCTTGCTTGCACCGGTAACTGTGGCTTGGCCCCGGTAACTGACTCTAACTTGGTCCCAGTAACTCACTCTTGCGTCGCCCCGATAACTGACTCTAAATTTATCCCGTTAGCTCAGTGTAGCTTGTCCCTAATAATTGGCTGTATAATGGCCCCGATAACTGACTCTTTCTTGGCTCCTGTAACTCACTCTAACTTTGCCCCAGTAGCTCACTCTACATATATTGGCCTCGGTAACTCTAATTTTGGCAAGGTAACTTACGTGAACAATGCCCGGGTAACTCACTTTAATTTAGCCTTCGTAACTCACTGTAGCTTCTTTCCAGTGGTGTGCTCTGACTTGACAATGATTTATTGTCTTTGGTATATGCTTTGTGTGTCGGGGGTGATTTTGAGGTATCACATAGCCCATTTCTTGAAATGATGAGATTTGACATGTCCATGGGCCCAAGATTGGCATGTACAGTCCATGCTATCATTAAGTAACCATTACAGGTTTACTCGCAAGGAGCATGCGAGAATTTTGATGTATGACATGATTTTCAATGTAAAAACGGCCCAAAGTGACCAAGGACACGTCACTATGTCCCGAATGGTGCATTTTTGACATCAGAATCGTGCTCAGAATGAAACTTTGAGTCAAATGATGGGTCATACGACCGTAGTAGGCCTGAAATGTCGTATAAACCGACAAATTTTAACTATGACCCGTGTTTCGGAGCCGTTCCAGCCCGAAATCAGGATTCTCATATTGCCAGCACACACCGCTTCCGAGTAATTTACCACACATGGAAATCGGTCAAGTGGTCTAGGAGGAGATAGAGAGCAATTGGAAAAAATTGGACACTCTTTAATAGATAGATAGATGAGGTGGCTGGTATGAATACCTCTCTGACAGTGTTGGGAAGTTCCATACAACTGGCAAAGTGGAATTCGCCATCTACTATACTACTTGGAGGAGCTCAGCCTAGCAGTCAAGGACTTGGGCTTGGGACTCTGACCCGGCTGGACGTGACCTCAGGGGCTTTTTTTCCCGTACCCTTTGTATTTTGACCCTCATATTCTAGGGAATAAACTGTATTGCTACTCATGCGGATACCGGGAACTTGACAATATATGGTAATGGGAGTAAAAATCAGCTAGACGTCTGATTCATGGAATCTGGAATCCCTGTGTAAGCTAATAGGGTTCATTCATTCATTAGAGTACTCTTGAGCCGAAATAAAGCAGTCACGATGACACAATATGGGATGATTTGCTCGTTTCCAAGAGACAATAATTACTTTGTCCAAATGTTGTGCTGACATGTGTGCAATATAACGCAGAGCAATTGTCAATCACTTGTCCTCGCCCACACCCCAGCGCTGTATTTCACGCCGTGATCTGTCCTACAGTGCTTAGCTATAAAATAGCATGCATAGAGGTCTGAATTATAAAAGTGAAATAGAGCTTAATCGAAGGGGTGAATAACAATGGATTGGTTGGGATTTTTATATATTCCTTTAATGTCAAATGCACAAGTAAACACTTGAATTTATTGCATCACAACCTTTAGTAAGATCTAGCTATATGGAAATAGGAGAAAGCAAGGAGAGATGGAGTCAATCAGCCTAAAAAATCTGATGCATATTTTAGTGTCTTCCACACGTTCATCGCAGAAAGCAACGTCTAATGAGAGCAAATAAATCCTCACATTAAAGCAATGCTCGTACTACGAAGTCATGAAAAACACTGAAAGTCCCCATCGCTCACTAGTGAACAATCCTGCTGCCTGTTCTAACTAAAAGCGAAGTGAAGGAAGACATCTTCTGACGCTTCGAAATGAAACATCTAAAGTTTTACCTATAGATATAATGAATATAAAATGAAGAGTGTGTGTGGCGAAATGACATGAAAAATGTAACATAAAATAAAGGACAAATATCTCCAAGTTGTACCAGAAACTTACACGGCTCTCGTCGACGTTAAAAACTTAATCGTGGATTACTCATGCTCTATTATGACGTCCGTGATATCTTCCCACACTTTACCCGTCCCACGCAGCCCATAGTATCTTAAAAGTAACACCTTGGATGGGTCCATAAGAGTCACGAGGAATAATCGACCATTATGTTACAAATAGAGGAGATACAGGTGACGGGTTAATTGTAATTTGACCATGACGTTGTTGGAGAGATTTCTTGACTGTGTGATTTAGGTGCTAATATTAGCATCATTATGAATTAGTATGGACACTATGCTTCCGCCAAATGCATGGCTATTCATCCATTCTCAGGCCGATTAATTTTATCCAACTCAATTATAGTTTCCGGGGCTTCTATCAAATAATCAATCCCAAAGCTGTAACCAGCTGAATGGCAAGCAACACGTGGTTAGAGAAAGAAGTAATACTAAGTGTGGAGTGGTGTATTATAGTTTGTTTGTGAATACTGTCGATACATGTAGTAACCACTGAATACTATCATTCTACAGTACAGTGCGCAGGTTCTCCGTTTGCCCCTTTTACAGATCTGGCTGTTTTCTCGGCATGAAAGATTACATTTTTCTATAGTTTCTGAAGAATTTTCCTGCCTAGCTCTTAAGCACTTAAAATTGAAGATCATTTAATCACTACTGCTCGTTTTACAAACATACGCACAGTTACTAACACTATTGTCTTCATGTTTCTATTTGTGCTCGCTTGCACGTTGTAAATGTCACATGACAGAATGACATGCTTGATAACATTAGGACTTCATATCATCACATAACTCGCTTATGAGTACAAGACACGGGGAAAATTAACGGTCTTGAGAAGTACATCAAGGCGGAAATGGGGTAAGGTATATATTTTTTACAATAATTTTCGTGGCTTCATTTCTTGGCATTGCAAAGATGTTGGAGCCAAAAAGTTGGTATTTATGTTTGTTAACAGCATGAAATAGGCAATATCATCTCGCATTGCATTTTTTTCTCCTCATCTCAAAGTTCAAGAGCCCGAAGATAGCTTTCCTATAGACTAATCCTCCACACGTTCGCTACTAGCAAGTGGTTACGTCATTTTTTTTCTGTCGCGATGAAAAAGCTTGGAATCTCATCACTAGTTTGCCGTAGAACACGGCAGATTTCACCTAAAAACTTAGCCACTGTTTTCTTCATACGCATAAAAAGTGTTAAAACTATTTATACCAGCTTTTGAAACAGCGTTATTCCTCCATGTCGTCATCAGAATTTCGTCGTGTGTGAGATGCTAGCTGTCGGTGTTGGTTGCTAGCTTTACTGCGTGTAGACTGTCTAGCCGGGGTTAGATTTGATGCACAAATCATTATTAATGGTCTATGTAAAAGAATATAGCGTGTCATCGCCAACTATAAGTAGATGCGTGCTATCGTATGTGATATGATGAGAACGCGGATGCAATTTTCACCATTTACGAGGGTAACCGAGTTTTGTTCTGCTGGACATATTTAGTTGAGCTTGGCTGTTCAGAAGATGTCTATGGTGGAAGAACTTGTGTTTAAATAAATTTTCATTTGCTTTCCCATCATGAGAACGATTGCATGAGCTCGTCAAATACTGCGTAATTAAGTTTAGCGTGCTATACATGATAGCCACTTAATGCGTACAAACTTTTAACTTTGAATTACTTCGAAGCATTAGGAACAAAGAAATTAAGATATGCATATTGTCGATACAAAATTACTTTCTTAACAATTATAGTAAAAGCACCAAGTGACACAAAACTTCCGACACCCATGAAAACTCGATCAGTTCCAACCATTTTGCGAGGTCCTAAATATACCCAGAGACCTGTGAACTTCGGATGTGGAATATCTGATTCGAAAGCTGTTAATTCCAAGAGAATGACAATATGGTTAAAAGGTAACCTCCAGGAGACACCACAATTCTGAAAAAGTGGGTAGAATTTCCGTATCGGCACGTTCTTCTTTATCTTCTAACCCCTGAGGCATAATCTAAAGAAGTATGACATTTCCAAAAATTAATTCCCTGTTCACAGTTTTACAGCTGTATGCATTCAATGTGAAGAACAGTTCCAAGTTAATCCATGCTGAAGTCGAGATTTGTTCCTTAAAATTCGATTTTTTGGGCAAACTTGAGTAGAGCAAATCGAAACATCCCAAATTTCTCGTTTTAGAATTCGTGATTTCGTGTTAAAATATTCTTAACTCTAAAATTGAAGAATATACACATGTGCATTTGAATGTGTGAATATATACACATTTATAAACTTCACGCTGCAAGGCAAGCTGTCAGCAGGCTTACCTTTTTCGTTGTGATAAAGAGTATTAGTCAGTCGTAATTACAGAGGTGGTGCTCCTCGTTCTAGGTGACAATGGCATAATAAATAGATGGCTTTAATGTGGTGTGGTTATTTATAACCATGAAGTCTACGCAAGTACGCGCACGTTACTTGGTAATTGTATCGTCAACTGACGCGCTGTTTACGTATGTGAAGCATTTACCGGTTTGTTTACAGTCTCCAACTTGCAATATCTCAGCAGAGTGCTGCTTTCCTTGTCTTGCCACTCATTAATTGGATGTATCAATTAGTTATAACGACACATGTACATGTGCTGAATTCTGAGCTGGTACAGGAGCATATAAAATTCGAGTGTGGCAGACAATAATTTGTCTGAGCTTCTGTAGCCGGCTTGTGCTTGTGAGCTTTACTCCAGCCAGTAGCCTTTTTCAACCCTTCTCTGTCTCATTGTATTCTGATATCTTTAAGTTCTCAACATAAAGTGCGAGTGTGACATTTTGTGAGTAAATACAGTGCAGGGCCATTTTTCAAGTCAAAATGGGGATGCTCTAATGGCGCCGCACAAGCATATTACGAGTTTAGAAAGCTTTTAAAATGTAAAGCAATTCAGAGATTCTACGAGCTTTGTGAATGACAGAGGAAGCTCTTCTGTTGTATTGCTCGGACGCAAATAATTACAGCCAGTTAGCGACTGATTAGGCTTGTGCTTTCTTCAGAAACTGATGAAAACTACCAAATGCGGAGCCCTAGACGACGGTTTCAAATGAAGGAGTTTAAAATTTACAGCCAAGCGTTCATGCTTCTCATCAGCACAGGCACACACACACGCACATACAAGCTACCGTTTAAGGAAGTTTACTCTTCTCGTTCTATCTCTCTCTCTCTCACACTGATCTCATGATGCGTTCATTTAAAACGTTTACATTTGGTAATAGCAACATGACTACTTCGGAAGCTTGTTTCTAATAAAGTAAAGTGTTGACTTGGGGATGGTTGCACATAGCTGGACTTGACATTAGCAGGCAAGCGCCGCTTTGTCATTTTCTTTCTCATTCGTGGACACAAGGATGAGAAATGACCGTGTGGCGGACATGAGTAACAGGCTATGATGATGCCATGTGGTCTGAAAATATATTTACAAATGGTAAAGCATTTTGCATATTTGCGATAATCGTCGTCCAAGTAATCCTTCTCTGGTACTCTGGTCCATAATATGTATTAGAAATGATGATAAGAAGGAGCATGTGAGAGCTGTTTGGTGGATGTAATGCAAGTGGAGGGAATCCAGTCAGTCGTCTCATCTTTGTGACTTGGAGCAACTCCATATTTGTAAAGTTTGAATTGGGGAAGAGCTGGAGGTGTTGTTATAAATCCAATGCGGATTTTCTAAATTATTATGTTCGGGTGGAAGTTGACGACAAAAGAGGCGTTTTCTTCTTCAGCTGACGGAATTCCTCCTTGAGTATGTATGTGTCTAATGATGGACACAAGGAGCATTTAACATGTGTAACAAATCTTTTGGGCAATATCTCTGGAACATTCCTGTCTCTCATCTTGGTGCACGCATTTGAAAATAGAAAAAGGCAAAGAGTCTTGAAGAAACAACTTGTAGTAACAATAAAAGTTTGTTTTTCTACGGTTCATACAATACCACCACACGGCCTGCATCTGTATGGATATGGTATGCGCATAATGAACTGTGTGAGATGCGAGGAGCGGGTGAGATAGCCAAGAAATGAAATACTTGTTGCCTTTTCGTTTTCCTCTTGGTGTGGACTCTTGAATGGAGCGATGCAAGTTTTAGGTGGGCGTCCCTTCTATGTCTGTTGACCTTTGCACAAATCACTACTTAAGCCTCTCTAAATGGTCAGCTCCGCAGGTGAGTTTATAGACTTTGTGCTCTGGGTCATCACTCCATTTTCAATGGGAAATCAAATGTTCCGCTCCTAATTATTATTTTCTTACTCCATAGCACGTTATGTACTGACTGCCAAAGAGGAAGTGTGTGTATGGCATGTGCCTTCTCATGAGGATACGAGCAAGGGAACATATAACTCCTTTATTCCACCTATTTACACTGTATGAATGCTCATAGTACAAAGCGGTTGAACTTAGCAAATGTAAATGAGCTTCTTGCATGTCAACTATGTTTTGATCGATTACGCTCGATGAATTCAATATGAAAAAAGCATTTCTTTCAGCTGTATCATCAAGTGGTCATCATCAATCGCTCTCCTGTCTCAACGCATCATCGGGAATATAACAGGCTTTAGCAACAATCAAGCCGCGCAACCGATAACTATATAGTCTTTTCTCGACTGTTCAGAGAACATGTTATTCATAGCAGAACATATGGTGTGATGGTCTATTGAACCATTGTCACTATTCGTCTACCGACTGTGTCCGACAACGCATTATGCATTATGAGCTTTTAGAATTAGAATATGGAAAGTATGTTGGTGTTCGTCAGGCGGCACGCAATAGTACGCGCGTATAAAACCATTGGAAAAAGAGTTGCCGGGACGAGTGAAACGATTTGTAGCAGACGTGAAGCGGATTTTCTGGTGTTATTTTTCAGTTGTATGCCTTATTCCACCTCTCTCCCTTTCAGTCCCTGTCTTTCGTATTTCTGTGCATGACTCATAGTTTACGGTATATATTTTAATTAGGTTTTGTCCTAAACGGGGAGAAAGAGGTGGGCTGGCTATAGGTTGTTTTTTGCCACAATTATTTGCAGCCATGGCATGCACTGCAGAGGCAGAACAAGAGAGAGAAAGAAGCCCTCATACACACATCCACACAAACAGCCAGCCCCTCTCGCTCAGGTCGTCCTTGTCCAGTCCACTAACGTAAGCTCCATCTACGTTGCCTTTTGTTTCGTTAACTTCATCTTGTTTTGTATATGGTTTCTCTATGAATATTCCATGTGAATGAAAATGATTCCCTATGTTCCATGCTTCCGCATTATTTCCTTTTCGTGCAGCAGAGAATCCTCCCGAGAATCCAGCATTACAAGATTGTGGTGGTATATACTACACCAACATGTACAGCAAGTAAAGCAAGAATTTGAAGAACAGTTTTACAGGTTCACAAGTCCACCCATTACTTCCTTGTATGGCTATGCTACTTTCGCATCCTACACACAACACAGCAGACGCTATTCAGTCACTCAAAAACGCTTCCAGAAGGCAAAGAGTCGTAGAACGAGAGAGCGCTCACATATTACAACAGGCTTTTTGCCATCCACCTTTCACCCTCACATCTCAGTCAGTCTAAGACAATCACTCTCCAGCCGTACATAGTGTACAAATCCGGAGTTGATGTCGTGGGTAGCAGCTCATTACACATTTCATTGTTCTTTATCTCTCCTCTCTGACTATTTACCGCCAAATTTTATGTGAGCATACACACACATACATACACAAGCACACACACACACACCTCCTATTAAATCCCTGCAATCATCATATCTGCGCACAACTGCATCATCTGTGCATTGATGCGTACTCACAGGGGTATAAAGAAAAATATGTGAACCATTAAGCAGCAATTAGTGTACTGTTAATAAAAAATAAAAATCAATTAAAATATAGCACATGAAATTTCGAAAAAGAGAAGTTTCCAAAAATGTCAATGACAATCGTGAATAGGCGTGTTAGGGTCGAGATAAGGCCGTCTCGTCTTCTTTTCCTTCTCTCAGTAAATCTTCGTGTGCTGAGCTGAATGAAAATTCCACAAGCGAATAAGTATGGGAAAGAGCAATGGTGTGTTGCACATCTCAGTCATAGTACACACACTCTCTCCTTCCATCTCTCCAACAACATGCGTAGGTGTTTAATCCTTATTTCATAATAATAACGATCAAAATAATGCTCCCTATACAACATGTTAGCAGCATGAAGTTATACGTACACATTATACGTATGGATGCCACAGCATAAAGAATAGTAGTAGCATCATGAACACAAGAGCAATCCCACACATTGCAACTAGTATGGCCATCTGAACAAAGAACTACTACTGGAATCAGTTGATGATAATTTCTTTATAGTCTTCGTTTACATTGTTCTTTCTGTCCATTCATTCGAAGCAGGCCGCATCTTAGTGGAGGGACACTGCTGCACCAATGATAGTATTATAACAGTACAAATAATACAGCAGACAGACATATGAGCGAGACACACAAACACACAACAGCTCACAGCGTCAACTTCCTATTAGCTTCAGGTACTATGAAACAGAAGACATGATGTCAAGTGCAGACTATGTATCCTTCATAGGCAGCCATGTGTTACAACAGCAGCCGAGGTGGCCATAAGAAGCTAGCAGAGCAACAGCATTCACGTGTCCCTCCAATCATACTTTATGTATATATAAGAGTAAGACAGTGTGCAACTTTTATGAGATTCACTGTATGAAGTAATGTTATCACACTCAGTATTGATATGCACACTGAGACTATACGTGGAAAGGTTTACGTGTGGGCGGTGTGATTACAGAAGATACCTGCCTCTTTTGCGGAAGTAACACATGATGGTCACAATGTAGATCTAATCAACTAGTCTCTCCAAGATCAAATCTCAGTGCTGATCATAGTTGCTGCATCAAAGGCGTATTCCTCATGGAAAGAAACTGACAAATGATGAACTGCATGCTTAAAGTGGTAGAGCACTTCGCCCCGCATTTATTTTAAAATTGGCATTCACAATGAAATCCATCACTTGAAACATTGCTGGATAACTGGAATGCCTCGCTGGAGGAGCTGCATGCAAAACACATGATTATATTTTCTTTGCATCCTTATACGCAAAAAATAAAGTTTATTTCTTTCTACAGCCCGACACTACTTCAGAGGAAGTAAACTGTCGTGGTAATATTTCATGATAGCAAGACTCCTCATACATTCTGATGTCGATGATTTCTAGAAAATGAGAGACTGAATGATACAAAAGCCTTAATAAGTCACTTTGGGATTTTTCCTAATCCAGTTCAAGGGCTGAAATCCTATAACGACGCCCACAATGAGAAAATCCTGTTGTGGATAATATATACAGTAAGTATAGACTAGCAATGTCCGCGGACGAAGTCGTGCTTAAGCAAACATTAGTTAGTTGCTGCGAGCATTGTTCCACCTACACAGTGCGGGTAATTCCTGTCCCCGGGGTTCAGACAAGAAGAGAAAAGGTCATGAGCGAGCGAACCCGTGTTAATGCTACAAAAAAACGAAACTTTCTACGAGCCTTTCACGTTGACATAAATAGTACATGAGATGTCACTAAAAGCAATTGGAGTTTAACCCGAATCCTCGTTTTTTTAAATTATTCCTCAACATTTTGTGGGGGAGTTTCGTGGAACGAGAAAGGTCATACGTTACGATTGCCCCAAGGGGTACTAGATTTCCCAGTATACACGTGACTCTTTTAGCTCGAAAACATAACTATGTTCGTTAACTGTGACCTGTGACTATGACTGTTAACAATGACCACATGTTATCGTTTCATTCCTGTCTTTGTCAATTAAATATGAAAATACATAAAATGTGACCATTTTGCACTTACAGCATATGAAAATGACAATCGTTTGTAGCGCTGTTCGTTTAACACTACAAGCACTCTACTCTTGCGTCGTCACCAGCAAACGGCAAGAGTCAATAGCTAGAGTATTGAAAAACTGGCAAATATGTCTGTTTGAAAATTTTTAGACCATTGATATTGGCAATGAAATGATCTACTTAAAAAATGTTCTCCTTGACGCTTGGATAGTAGGTACTCTGTTTTGAAGAGGAAAATTTCTCCACTCACAAGCATGAGTAGCCCTCTACTTCGATCAGTGCAATAATGCGTGCTTTTTGTTCCCTGGTGCACATTACCGTAGGTGGGCTCAAGTGGCTTGTCCATTATGTGCATGTCTTATGTGTGGTTGATGGTGGTATGTTCTGGAACTGGCATGTGTATCTATCTGTCTGTGTGTTAGTTAGAGAGCAGTATGAAGGTTGGGCAGGAATTCCGTTCGGATAGTAAGATGTAGAAACCGGGGATGCTACACAACGAGAGAGCCGGAGCAGAGCCCCGCGAGGGCGGCACGGTAGTATAGATCTCCAATCCGCATGTATTTAAGAGAGATCCATTGCGTAAAGCTAAAGAGCCACCAACCTACGCCTATTGTATACCCGTTTATATATAAAAGTGTTTGGCGTAAGCATATACTGAAGCAGTTCGCAAATGAGACTCGTCCCAAGTGAATTAAAGCCGGTAGGAAGGAAGACAAAATGTGATCATCGCTCTCGTGATTACTTCAAATAATCTCTGCATTGGCACCACTTGTAGTTTGTAGTGCTACAGTAGTGGTAGTACCAGTAGTGTTCGTAGTAGCATCGACAAACGACAACGTTTGTCAATAGTGGCGGAATTTAATTCAAGGTACTGCCTGCTCTTACTGATCATCCACAGTGACGTCTCATCATCATCAGCATCATCTTCCACAAAATCATCAAATCATTTCAATAATTTTCCCCGTCCACATTATTTATCTTGTGGTGTGGGAGTTAACCCTTTCTTCACCTGAAGTGATTCCTCTCTCTCTTACTGTCTTCCTCAGCTGCAGCATACCGGCAATGTGTTTTTGTGCGGAGGCAGACACATGAGTTGAAGGGAAAGTTGTGCGCTCACCGTCAGTTGCTACAGAATTGCTGAACCTCCCACAACCTGTTGAATTTCAGCGACTCTCCATCCCATCCGTCCTTTGCTCCTGCTCACGTTACAACAGCACGCTCATTCAGACGCTCTTGTCGTCTCCTCGTATCTTTCCGCTGTTGTACACTTTCTCACTGAATAGTAATAAATATATTGCTGTGTGTGTGTTTGTGCGTGTCTCCCTTGTGGTAGTTCTACAGTTTCCATCATCTTTCGAGGCACTACGCGCCTGTGCTCGTTACCGTCCATCCTGGCGTTTCATTCAGTACAAAAATAACAGTAATAATAAATTCCATACTGGAGATTCAGGAATACAAGTTAGTGAGACTAATAGTGGAGGGGAATGAGAGGAAACACGTGGACGTCCTCTGATGTTTCACTCACTCAGAAACACACGTAAAAACGGACCAAATCAGATTAACGCGTCAAGCTAAGTAAACGTGACCAAAGTGACAAAGACAACGATGTGATTTTCAATCGTCAAAGTGGGATCAGCTAATTACAGCCAACATAATTTTGTATTAGCAGGAATTCAAACAGTGCAGTGATTTTTGTGTGAAATTTAAATGTGATTTTCATCCAATGGCTTGATCCTACCAGTTCCTCATGCATATATGCTTGTTATTATATATTTACGAAGCGTTCCAATTTCTAACTTCCTGTAAAGTCTATGTGTAAGTAATTGCCTGTCTTAAACAGAAGCCGGTTTTCTGCAGAAAAAACGTGGTATAAAGTGAACATCTAAGTAACATAGGGAGTCTCAATTTTACCGTGCGAATTCCTTGCATTTTTACAAGTAATCAACTTGAAAGGAGAAGAACACTCTGCTGTGCAGTGCTTGAAATGAAATCTACTGCAGTACTTTTACCTCTTGTATGTACTTGTGGAACAGAGTAAGCGAATCCATCAGGAGCGTTGTGGGATCCGAGGAAGACCTATCCGGTGTTCATGAATACCGGTTCAAAATAATGGTCAAATAATGTTCCAGATTGAAAAATTCCAACGTAAGTATTCGTAGAAAAATAGAAATATTAGATTTTACTAATTGGATAATGCCCGATACGATAGTGCCTGTACGGGGGACTGTGCTACTTATACAGACCGATGTTGATTTTGGTATTTTAATTCCCGCATGTTGTTGCTTCATTGGTGCATCAAATTTTCAAGCGCACATGCAAGGCTATTGCTGTAGTGATGATCTGACTTCCCGCCGACGGATGAGGGTCCAGAGAGGAAGCCTGTTTGCGGGCATTGCAGGTGCATTAGAAACTGCCGATACGTCCTCAGCAGCAGCAAAGTCTTTTGAGGGTATGCATACTGGCATATGCAACTGTGTTACATGCGTGGGTGCTCACATGGTGTCCCTGCAATGGCAATCTCCCAACGAGCTTTCAATAGAAAAATAGTTCTAGTGATACGGAGCAATCCACACAAATACAGCGTACACATCCAACTCACATTCAATTGAATAATGCACTTGAATACTTTGCACCATCATTCTATGTGCTTTACGATCTTCTCAATGGCTCCAATGTGAGGATGCTGTTCTTGTTTAAATTAAGGGAGAGAAAAAGAAAAATGTAATGTTAAGCGATAGAAAAAACGTAGGTTGTCAAGCAGAGCTAATTACAAGTCATGAATTCCACAGAAGTTCCCCACAAGTAGCTTATTTTAAGCATCGCCAGTGAAATACAATCAAACTGTAAACGCTTCTTCATTGTTCCATCCTCATTCTCTTGTTTTTTTCAGCCTCCAGTCTTTTACGAATGGCAACATGGTTGTCACTAGTTACACGAAAACATTGTAACAAAAGGTAAGTCAAATATTCTATTCTCTCTCAAGTCAAATTAGTCGTAGCAACCCGTGTAACATTTACTTGACTCTATCGGTACTCCGAATGTCTCCCTTGTGTACACATTCACACATACATATTAACACTTCACTTCATACCAGGTAGACCTCGGTTGTTTGAATGACGGGAATTAAAACTACAGCATAAAAAACCTGGGATGACACCAACAGGAAGCTAACACTCCGAAGTTGCACTTAGTGAGGGTCATGATAAAGGGAAGTGAAGATGTGGCGTTGTCTTCACCAGCACTTCAACTGTCTTATTTCAAGTCCCACCGTCCTGTCAGCGTAGGGGTAATCATGGTAGCAAGAAAGAAATAAGGTTGACGGATTGGCCTGAGCAACGTCAATATTCTTTATTGCTACTCATATGGACATTCATGGGCAAGAGTAGGCAGCGAGGAGTTGTCGGATGATTGATTTAGCGCTTATATTATTAGTGCTTCCCTGTATGAGATCATGCAGCTTAAACAGGTTCACATGCGATGCTCTCGGCTATACCGATTTTTTGCATTTCTAACAACCATTACTACAAATACTCTATAAGTGAACATAAGATTTCATGAGATACATTCATAAATTTTCCCTCATACACATGTTCTGTTCATATGACATTGGTATGGGAAGCTCGGCGAAAGTACAGCTGAATCTCTTCATACTCAGGAAACGAGAAAACCACAGAAATTCAATAAATGCTTGAGCAAAGGTGTTCGAAGATGAGAGAGAAAGATATCGAGGGAGAACTCGAACACATCCACGTGGATTGAGATTCATATACACACAGTGTAGTGGTAGCAGTAGTGGCAGTCATAGTGTGGCAACTTAAAAATAGACACCGACTAAATTTAGGGCCAAAAAATAGCAACCATATTGGGTGGGCGAAATATTGCTAAAAATACTCTTTGAAGATTCGCAAAACTATTTTGGGAAGGCGACAGTGTTCATACACACGTCTGTATGCTGAACACATCCATGAATGTGTGTTCCTTCCTGTATGGTGGGCTCGGTGCTTATTATGCGCAGATATACCATATGTTTTCCTATCAAGGCAGACATCTTAGCACTATCAACCTCCCGGCCTCTACGTAAGATAAGTTTTCATCCGATAAAAATGTCATATGTAATGGACTGACGTACGTGTACACTAACGTATATTCACTCTCTCAATACTTCTCTTTCTTTTGTCCTCAACTTTTCTCGTCAATCATCAGCCGTGCTCAATGACTTTCCCATTCTATCCATCGACACTGGGAAAGTTTCAAAACTGCTAACGTATCCAATTTTAGATTAAATCATTTCTCCTGGCTTCAATCTGTTATTTACGTTTTACTTAGCTCAGCGACAATAAGGTGACGTCAGTTCTTTCTCTGGGCTTATCATGTATACTTTCTCTAGTCTACGTGCGGCAATTCACGGAGAGGGGCGTTAAGATTCAGACAGAGGCTTCCACTGGAGCATGTTACTAATTAGTTGAGAATTACTGCAGCTTCACCGGAGAAATCCCACAGGAACGCTAAATCAAAAATTTTCAAAGTGCTGCTATGTGATTCAATGAGCAAGGACGTGAAAAGGGTCTTTGTAGGTCCTCCATGAATTTTTGTCCACAAGTTTAGTCAATTTTCTGAGTTGTCGTCACATCACATAGGAGAGGCAATGGAATTTATTGCTCATACGATTGGTGAGAGTGTTAGAACTGCTGCACTCCTCTGTAAGCTTTTAATTTTCTACCGGGTGGTAACTAAGACACCTATGCACGCCAGTCTGATTTCTCCGAATGTTCTTGTTTTCGTATCCTCGTGCGTAACCTTCAGTTAAGCCTGTGGAGAAGAAATCCAGCACAGCGTTCACTTGTTCCTATTGTTACACCTGACACACACCCATCTGGGCTTGTGTAAATCTCGCCCATTTCGGATTCATTACTACATTTCCAGGTACTATCAGAGCAACTAATAGAGTCCGTGTGCGGCAGGCATCTCGTGGCGTAAGCATCGGTGCTAACTGTTGCACGAGCTTGGAGAAGAAATCTTGCCAGGGGAATATATATATACCATACGAAGTTTCATAAGACCGCGCACGACTTTCCATTCAATTTATCAGCCTATTGTCAGTTTTGAGTGTATTTAGCCAGCCTATCAGCCACGGCTCCATTAAGTTAATCTACGCAAATCATGACGCCTTAGATATGAATGAAAATTTCGTGGAAAACATGCCTTTATGCGAGAGAAACTAATATTCGTGCTTTCTGCAACGAATTCCCTTAGATGACTCTATAAATACTTGGGTCATCAGAAAAGTTTGTGATTGGCTGAGCCTATACTTCAAATGTGAAATATTGATTTTGGCAGACTTATAATGACCCTGTAAGCGAAAGTGCGTGGGTTTCGTCATGGAAGTGACGATCTAAGAGGCACCTTAGAAACGTCACGAATAATAGTCTAGAGAGGACTGACTGAGTACCAGGCTTCAAAGCAGTTCCAAAGGTTAGCCATGCTTCCAAACGTTGAATAAGCAAAATGGATACAGGAATGGAATGAGTTTCACCCTTCTCTCCGCTACTAGCAGTTTTATAAAAAGAAGTAAAGAACGCTTTGAGGATACCATGACCTCTGTCTGTGCTACTACCCACATACTAAACCTTTGTCCAGACTAGCTGTTGCTGTGGGAGGTCATCCTAATCATCATCACAGTCATGGCCATTAAAAGGCAGGAGGGTTTGTCGGTTGCCAGGGGAGCGCGGGAGGGAGAGACACACGGTTTCAGCTCACTAACACATTATCAAGGCGACTTGAGTACACATGTCCTTCCTCATTTTCTGGGAATAGATTTATGTCTGTCAAGAGCATTAACTATGAGATATAATGTAGATTATTTGGAATTTTCTGTCTTTGAGGAAGCCAATTAAATATGCATGTCATTCATAGTAAAGGAAGAATTGGAGTAGTCGAAGGAAGATGTGGGATTGGAAGAGCGGGAATATATCTATTTACTTCGAACGCCCACGCTAACTTGTCCATTGCTCTTGAGCAGGTTTCCTCGACAACCGCTCTATAGAGATACTAATTATGGAGGACACGCATGATTTTTTTTGTTTCCCTCCTGAACTACAGTACCACTTGATTGCCCCGCTGTTGTCGGGATCCTAAATAGACCTGGGAGCTACAGGGTCAAACGAATTAGAAAACTGCGAAGTGTTTACAAGTGTGAACTTCTCTGATGTGGCTATCATCATTCTCAGTCTGTCCACACCAGTGACAGCACGATGTATACTCTGACTGCTTCCGTTTTACATTCCCGACATGCCTTTGCCTTACTTCTATCAGGTACTGAAGAATGCCTACTGGTAGCTTTCAGACTTCTGAGTTGAATGAATGAAGGCCTTGTTTGGGATGTGACAACCAAGTCACCACGTGAAAATCAAATGCTGCCACGACTCTTCTTTACTATTGTCCTGTATGAAGGCTGCCTACTGAACACACATACATTGAAACAGTCATAGCACTATTTTAAGGATTTATAGCGACGTGACTAACAGAAAGTGCAATATAGAGGCTTAGAAGCACAACCAATAACAATAATCATATGGTATATAGTTGTTAAAGAGTAAGCATAAAAATCCTTTGGGTATCCAATGTATATTATATAAATATAATGCATAACTGTATAACTTCAGTGTTAATGATGCTTCGTTACGTCGTTCCTGGAAGTTGTAGATCAAGCCGCTATACAACGCAAGTTTGCAAGGTTGAATTTCGTGTGGGTATGTGCTCGCTCATGCTTGTCTAAGTTTTCATAACATCAAGTTGGCAGAGTGGACTGGCTTGCATAGGGAACAACTATATTGGACGGAGCTTGCACGACGACTGTCACAAAGTATAGCAATTATATATCGAAGGAAGGCGGCAAAAGAGACGGCAAGATATACATGCAAAGTTAACTGTGAAGATACAAGTTGGAAGAAGATAAAGTGGGAAGGAGTTGATCTTCTAATACTGACGACACACACACAGAACTAGTCAGACTTAGTGCTTCTTCGTCTCTATGCGACTAACATCATCGCCTCGGATTTATTCGCAGCGCTGACGTAACTTGCTCGGCAAACTTCGGCCCTCGTCCAACCTTATAAGGCACTCTTCAGGATACGTACACAAAAAAGTATGAAAAACCACTGGCACGAGCTTTATGAGTGCCCTTTGCCCAATAATTTTGGACGTATGATTCTATCACCTTGTCTTATAATGTTTTTCACAATTAACTTGGTAATAATAAATTAGTCGCCACAATACAAATAGCTCCGTTGACTCGCTGTACAGGCACACATTCACACCTGCGTACGCAGCACGTACTTCGTTTTGAAGGACCACCGGCACTCTCCACGTACGCATACACACCAAAACACGCATACACTTTTACACCTCTGCACAATCGTTCACCTGAAGTGGCTTTTGTGTATGAGTCTATTACAGTGAGAGAGTGGCGCTCAAGCATCAAATCTATAAACTGAGGAAGGTACACATGCGAAAGTATGTCTGGATAACAATGATAATCTAAGCAGTTTTTGCATAATCAACCCTTGTTGAACATGACATGTGACATATGCTGATCCAACTCGTCTCATGGTAGCATTTGTGCTTAAACACTTCCTATAAAATTTTAAACTTAGTAGTACACATGCATTCATGCTACAGTAATAAATTGCCACATTATCGGATTCAGTTAAATGCAATAAATTTCCTTCACGCCAAATTGCTATACTTTTGGCAAACTTTCAGCCAGCCAGGATTTTTTCTTCAGATACCATTTACCAAAATATTTTATTCACTTTCAGGGCACAGCACTTACTAACTCACTGCGTATCTTTAGAGTGACTGTGTTTGTACCGAAAAAAGTGAATGAGCAATACAGTGCTATTATTTTTAAAATCCATGAGTCAATCCAGCAAAATCATGTAACAGAGTCCCGATGATGCCAGCGGTTTATAGCATCCCTAGCTTGAATTCTGCTTTAACTGTCGACTAGATTCCAGAAGGTTACTTGAGAAACTCAATGTGAGAGTATGCCAGAGAAGTCTATTCTTTGATCAAAAGTCAGTTTTTGCATGTGGCTAATTACTTGTTGATTGTGCTCTCGCCCAATTCATGCCGTTGAAGTGCGTATGTGTACACGTATGTATACAACTTCTTGAGTTAGGAAATTACGAAAGATCAGTGGGGCATGCTGTAATTACAGATACTTAGTTGTATTTACCACAGTTTCTTCTCTTGAGGTACGGGGAAACCGAGAAAATACCTTTGATATAGTAGGTGAGCCCCTTGATTAACATAATCTGGCCATTGGATTTCAGGTCAAGATTTATTTTCAATCAATATGACTTTATTTATTTGGGTGACGTCTGGCTGAAAGCTTAAAAATGGAAGCTTGAGCTTTGACAGGTATTGGGACAGAAGCCATGATATTTCCCCATACTCCCATGATGCGCAATTATAATTCACAGCAACTTACCCGACAAGCTGAATCATCATTAACCGATCTTCTACACATTTTACTGATGACTAAATGGCTGACAAATCCTAAGTTTACCTGCTTGCAAATTCTTGGCAGGGACGCCATCCAATGTCTTCATTTGAAATCTGTCTACACTCAGCAAGTTTATCCACACATGCTTTCATGGTTGTGTAAGAGGAAAGCAGAAAGCATTGTGCTCTTGAATCCATGCGCAGATGTCTCCTACTACTTCCTTTCCTTCTTTTTCGGTAGCAGCAATACTGATCATGCAGCAATACCGACGTATCTTCAATGCTTTTTAGATAATTAGTTTGAGACTAGCTAATCAATTTATTTCCACTTGAATTTCATAGGAAAATGCTGCATTATTTGTACTTAGAGCATTCTTAGTCATGTTGCACCAAAACAGTTCGTTTGCTTTCTCTCGCATCAACTTATGCTGGCTCAGAGAGGTTTAAATAGGTGCTCCGTCGAGACAGATGTGGTGACCATGTTTCCACATGAAGACTGGAAGCAATTCTTGATTGCATGCAACCTTCCTCCCACACGTACACACAAGACATAATGGAACCTTGTATATGCACCCAGAGCGTGACTTCAGTCTCATTGACACAATCTCCTGAAGTAAAGTGAATAGTCAACGGGTAGGAATTCGCCGGGGCAAACGAGGATGGTGGAAAAGGACAAAAACAAATGAAAAAACAACAGGAGAAAGTTTTGGTTGGACTGTTACTATTGTAGAGAGATAGCTATGCAATGTTTGTATGTGTGCCGTCGCAATAGGCTTATGTTGCATTAGCGAAAGGTATGGGAATGGGAAAGTAATGCATACACGCAGAAGGAACGGCGACGAGTGAATGCAATACTACTACGACTACTACAAACTTACTACGGCCGGCTGGTGCTTCTTCAGTGTGTAATGCGCAAGTTACTGACAAGTGGACGTAAAGAGTTTGTGCAGAGACGACGTAAGCGTATTAGGAGAGAGAGAGCGTTATGTACAGGGGCTAGCGTACATGATCTTACCTAATAGAATATGGTGAGCATTTGTTGGAGGAAATGTCCGTCGCGTACCCGGGATCGAAGAGAGGCTAATCGACCCAGCAAACTCCTCCGGGAACACATGGTTGCCCTTGCAGACGTCACATTTTCCAGTAGTTGCTGGCGTCATAACCCCCGTTCGGTGGAGGGAAAGGGAGGCTCAGGCAACAAGGTGATTCCATTCATAAATTTATCTACGAGGCTCTCCGCCTGACTCATTCAGTTGGAAAGCAGACGTTAGTGGGATCTGTTCCATCGCAGCTCTCTCTCTCTCTAAACGTGTTCTCGTCATCCTCACAACACAACATCACAACTTCTCTTTACTATCAACTTACTCCTACCACAACTGTTTACTACCTGTACGCACATTCACGCTCACACACAGTTCATCGTACAATCCTACAGAACACTGCCGCTACAACCACACGGGGTTTTCTCAATATTCCTGTCATTTCCATGCAGTCAACGTCTAGCTTGATCACATAAATAACACGTCAATCAAAACGAAAACACTCTGAATCTCAGTCGCAACACCAAAATTAGTCCTAAGTTCTTCTGTCAAACTTGAAACTAGGGGAAATCAGATTGAAATTACATAGCCATGGTGTCATTGTGTCAGTGGGAAGGGAAGCTGGAAAGAGGATTTTGTGGTAAACGTTCTGCCACCCACATCAGTTGTAACTAGGAGCTGTAAAGAAGCTTCAACATTATTTCAGGCGTTCAGTGCTATTTGAGTGTGAAAAAAACTACCAGTGGAACTTTACGGAAGGAAAAATATTGAGGGGTAGCAGGGAGTCAAGTAAATTGCGAACGGGTTGCATACGTTGCGGGGAACCTCCGCACAGTCGTCCATTGTTAAACTGTGGATAAGTCATTGCTGTCAGAAGGTTCACCGGTGACTCCGGTTGAAGTGTCCATTTCTCTGTCTTCAGCAGAGTCGGAGTCGTCAACGAGAACCGAGGAAGAGAAATTATCCGAAATGAGAATGATCGAAGACCCAGTGTTGACTCTGTGTCACTTTCCCAGCCCGGGGTCTAACCCGGAAGTCCCCGAAAAGAAGAAACCCCGGGTGCTACCCACTGTGTCATTGAGCCTCCTTTGTTTCTCGCCACCTATTGCCACTTCACCACCCCTATCCCCCCTCAACAGCTGTAGTAAGACCGACCCAAATAGTCCGCCCACCCTTCCCGCCGAAACCACCACTTCCATCTCCTCATCATTTACTAAACCTGCGATCAAACTCATAAATCCTCCCACGGAAAAATTTGACAAAATCGAGGACAGCTTGAATACTCCCGTCACGGCTGCCGAAGGAACTGGCTTCTTCGGCTCATCCGTTCCTTTGCTTGACCCACCGCCAATAGGTAAGCAAACAATGACCTTGTCCTAAGTAATCTTCCGCCGTCTGTGTATTTATAAATATATGTATGTGGATAACGTGTATATCGACCTACATAGACACGCATAAGCACGGTTACTGAGCACAGGCGTCCATAAAGGTCGCATCCCATGCGGTACCGGTGTTTTAGGTGTATGCTAGTGTAATGTGGCATGTAGTGTGTGTGCTCATCATTATGTTGGCACACTCCTCAGGAAGGATGTAAACAAGAGAGGTGAAAACGATTCATTAAGCTACTAATTCATTACATAATGTTGCCAACGACAAACAATGCTTACACATAACCTGTTCCCTTGTTTTTAAAAAGGCATATATGATGGAATCATCATCCATTTTTGCTTCCAGCACAAGCTGTGTTGTATCCCTAATCAAAGCTGTCAACAGACGCATAATTGTGTTGGATAATTGAGGAGTCGTACCCCACAAATCAGCATGTCGCTCATGAATTTATTCACATCAGCATGGATACTGTACACGGAGAAATTAAATGCTTAAAGCCTGCAAGCGCTATTTTCAGATATGCCTCACTCTGAAAATGCGTAGGTGATGTATCACTGCACAGTGAAGCAGTAATAGTAGTAGAAATAGTAGTGAAGAGGCTTGCCTCACCACACCACTTGACTCTGTGTTTCTGCAGTGGGCTCGGACTTGCAAGCAACGGCTGACGAGCTGTCGGGCCCGCGGGGAGCAAGGGCACACAGAGATGCTTCTTCTGTCTGCACTATCATCATCATCCAGTATACTTGTCTGCATTACACATACACACACACAACGTACATGCTGTCGAGTGTTACGTATACGTTGTGAACTGGATTTGTCTTGGGAGTTCACACACTCACAATAGGCTATGGAGTTCGCATCTACTATCCACATCTATATCCACCTGATGATTCAATTCTAAAAATCTTATCACACCCAAAATACCTGAGGATGCATGAGCGCAGACTAAGCATACACATGCAACTCTTGTTAATGTTTGCACTCATGTCAGTAAACATGTATGATTTCTCATTAGGAGGCTCTGCCACCTGCACAAAAACTCTGCATTATCGCAGTTCTCAACATTTCTCACATATCACTGGCCTCAAGTTGGTAGTGCATTTACTTCAAATTACATCAAATAAAACTGATATTCATGGTAATATTGCGTACGTACTTAAAATAAATCCTTACATGCTCCACAGAATTGGCAAGTAGGCAGGGACGGAATTTTGATGGAACAACTACTAAGAAAAATGACGTATTTTGAGGGCATTCAAGACGGCATTAAAATTAAATGAACATCGAACAGAACGACAAGGTCTTATAGACGATCGGTATAATAGCTAACTTGCATTAATCGATATGGCATACGTGAGACAGGACGAATGCGTGAGTATTGGAGGAACTTGTTAGACATGTAGCTTAGGAGGCACCACCTCATATGCCCAGTCGCGAGGAAACTCTTTTTTAGGCTAACTAATCACAATTAGTAATGAATGTTTTTTATGGTCATTCTAGGATCCCTCGATTCGGAGCTTACTTTGTCCTCGTCCACTTCGTCCCCCGAATCATCGCCTCCAGGCAGTCCTAAAATGTTCCCAACTCATACCCCTCATCACCAGTCACTCGAGGAATCTCAAAACTCGCAGCATCAGCAGCCCCAACAGCAGCAAAGGCTACGTGTCACCATGCCAACCGTTCAACAACAGGCTTCCCTGAATACTCCTCTTCCCCAATCTGGGGGTTCCCCCACGTCCGGGATTAACTGGATTCTTCCATCACCCGACAGAACCTTCTATGCCCCATTTCTGGGAATTCTTGCCCCGACTTCCCAATCTCAGCAACAACTTACTTTCTCACCTGATACGCAAACTACAGCGAGTAGCCAGTTCGGAACCTCTCAGTCTGAGTTTACGTTTGATCCATGTTTGTCTTTGTCCGAGGACCCGTTCCGCCAATCTCAGCAACAACAACAGCAGCAACAACAACAACAACAAAGCCAGCAGCATCAAGCACAAAAGTACCATCCATGGGCTACTCCTGAATTCGAGCAAAGTAGTCAAGATCAATTGATAATCCCCAAGCAAGAGCCATTCTCCGAGTATTGCAGCGGGGGCCCTCCATCTGTGGAAGCCTCCAATCCTGAGTCCAATCCAGGAGCAGTAGGTCTGGCAGAGTACAACCCTAGCACTTCAAAAGGCCATGAAATACTGTCTCAGGTGAGGCGCTTATTCTTTAATTCCTAATGCCAACTGTGTAATAGCCTATGCGCCCTGTCATCATTCAAAGAATAGCAGCTATATATGGCTTACAAGTAGCTCCATGGTAGCACTCACGCGCCCATTCAGTCTTGTCATAATGAGCACTATTATGCCAATTTGAACACATTTACCACACTGAATGGTGCAAATCACACTTACTCATCTACTGTCCTATGTGACTTATTTGAATTCAAATAGGATCTTCTTTTTGTTCCCTCTGCTCAGGCTGGACCACTGAGATTGGTACCTGTGAAACCCAGACGCTACCCAAATCGTCCTAGTAAGACTCCCGTTCATGAGAGACCGTATGCCTGTCCAGTTGAGGGATGTGATCGTCGATTCAGCCGGTCAGACGAGCTCACCCGACATATTCGTATTCATACGGGTCAGAAGCCGTTCCAGTGTCGCATTTGTATGCGGAGTTTCTCCCGCTCGGACCATCTCACAACTCATGTGCGGACTCACACAGGAGAGAAGCCCTTCTCTTGTGACACCTGTGGTCGTAAATTTGCTCGCTCTGACGAGAAAAAGAGACATGCCAAAGTTCACACCAAGCTGCGAACTAGACGAGAGAATAAATGTATTTCAAGTGGTACTAATAGCAATGCATCCTCTGTGGCGACTCCCAGCCCTAGTACCGGTAGTTCAACCTGTGTCACGCCCGTCCATGTACTGAGCGGCACACCAACCTCCCAACATTCTCTTCAGCAGCAGTCGCAACAGCATCTCACGCAGTCGCTACCGCACACTATTACCTCTCAAGATATGCCAATCGTCACAAGCGGGTTGTGATACCACAAGTTGGTAATCAGTATTCCATTCTGCAAAATTCGGATCGTAGCAGACAAAGTTGACCACGAGTAAGCTGTTCATGTACTTATAATTATTTAACACATACAAGTATGTGGGTAAGTCTGTGAGCCGGATTGGAAGAAATATGAAAAAACAAGAAAAAACTTTCGAATGTTAAATGTTAATACTATTGCACTATCATCTCAATACATAGTGCATAGTATATATATTTCATTATTACTCCATAAAAATGTTAATTGTTCGTATGTACATTATTAACGTTTCCAACGTCTCTCAACGTACACGTTTACTCCATACATGTGCTCCCCCTTTTGATGAGACTCCCTCCTTTGTTTCCCCTTCCCCAAAACAAACCCCACCCCATTATCTCAAGTGAAGTGAGCTTGTCAGTCCGTACACGCGTTGATTGTTACTACTAAAGAATACACAGACATATGTATACATATGCATACTATATACCTGGGAAATGCTGCCTCAGATTTCGGCATGAAAATCATCATCGTCCTCGTCACTCATTCTTGTCGTTATCGTCGTCTGTTTGGTGTCGTGCCCTTTAACTGTTGTTACATACATATACAAGTGTTGTGTGCATTTACAATTTATTAATTAATTGCCTACAAAAAATACAATTCGGAACACTTTCATCATCATGACCATTTGTATTTAATTCACGCAAGGATGCCAGATAATCGTATTGATTGCCACAATGAGAACCTTACGGCTGGGAAAGACTCACCTGCCCGCACATTGTTCACACATGCAATTACTATTTAACTATTGCAGTACCTTAAATACAGCTTTAAAACATATTCAATGGAAACAATATATACATGTGCTAGTGAGTCAAAATAGTATTCGAGTTTCCCCAGGAAGTAAAAAGAGGATCATGAAGCAGACTTTCATTATATATTCTGATCATTCTGACGGCAAGATAGGTGATTAATGTGTGGAAGAAATTACTCAGTACTCTATATTCTATATTCAAATTTATTATTATTGGTACTTATATACGTACATAAATAAATATATATCTTGTATATTTCTATATATTGATTGTTGACTTGTCACAATCCGCCACCCCGAGTTACCCCTTCGCATATTACTCCTCCATCTCCTCCTGTATTCTTTTAAGTGGGTAATACCTCACAGTGGACGTTACAGAACAGTCTCGCTCTATTACATTATACATGCAGGGTGCTGTATCATTACTACTACTATTATTATTAGTGTGTGTAAAAAGCGAAGTAACACAACTGGAACCAGTCAATGAGAACGGCTATATGCATAAACATACTTCCCACATATGTTTGTACAGTTATTATATACATGGTTATTACTGCTTTTGTTATTATTACGTGCTCGCTCCGTCGTCTCATAACAAGCATATATTATATATGTATCCGTTGTAAAGCTATGGAAAACAAGTTGCGGCAATACTTGCATTATATTATTATTATTGCTACTACTACATCAATGATTATTATTATGTATAGATATTATTGAATGTTATGTTTACCTTTGATAACGCCCAGTTTTTGGCTTTTCAAATCATACTAGAGATTTATTTATCGGGGTTTTATTTTCTGCAACAGGAGAGCAACACCGAGAACCAAAACTACTTACGTACCCTATGATAAATGAGTGGTTATCATTATGTATATTATATTGCTACTACTATATATTGTTATAACGGCTAAGAATGAGCGTGTGAGCAACTATGAGAGAAGAAAAATGGAAGAAAAAAGAAGGAACCAAACAAATATTATAAACACAGAAAGTTATAACTTTTACAATCTTGACCGCGAACGTAAATATATACATATATATACATAAATATATAGATACTTTATGCATACACTTATTACTCTGACATACATTTGCAAAGACTCAATGAGGTTTAACCATAAAAATCTTGTTCGTTTTCAGTGGTTAACGCCCCATAAGTCAATTACAATCAATAAATTTAAAGAAGAAGATGAAGAAGAAAGTAACGGTCGAGTGTTCACTTGGATTTGTCTAACATATGTGCATTACATGGTACGGTGCCGCTGAGAGGAGGCCCAATGGCAAAATTACTCAATGACATAACTACATATGACCACTATTCTCCATAATCTGTGCGGCATTGAAACAATTATCTCCTCTTTTCGCAGTCATTGTATATTTGTATCACACGCTCCTCATCATTCTGTCATATTTTCTTCTGTGTGCGCAAACTTCATTAAATCACTGACCTCATAATTCCAGCATAGATTTGAGAAAAAACAGGCCTGCCGTCACATTTGCACTATTACGTGACAAGGGCGTCATCCATGGATTAGCGGCTTATGCACCTATGTCTTTGCTCCATTCGTCTCGGGAGTTTCTGTCGGGTTGCCCATCATCATCATCAAGTGCACCATTACTCACTTTGGTAATACTTGCTTGACGCGTCCGAGTCATCAGAGACAGATGGAGAGAAAGACGATGTGAAACTATTTTCACGTCAACCATCACCCCATTACCCTTTCCAGCAGCAGCAATTATTAAATTAAGCGTGAGTACGGTTTACGCCGACACAAGCGGTAGGCCGTCGCCATTATTACATGCACCAGTTTGCATGCCTAACTTCTTCCGACGTAGTTTAAAGACTCTTCACAGCCGATGGGTATAATGACTGTTAATTGCTTAAGTGCATGAGATTGAAATGGGCCGAGGGCGCGCGTGCACATGAGAATAGTATACGGATACAATTGAACTGATTTGGTCAGTCGACGCAGCTCTCTAATTTTATGAAAATGGGACTTTTAATGCATCAAGTTTGGAATGTATCATCATGAAGAATCGAAAAGACAGTGGCCAATTTGTGAATAAAGATTCCTCTTTGACTCCAGTGTTCCACGTGTTTCTTAGTAAATGTAATTAAGCCATGAGCAAGCAAAAGTGGTCAACACTGTCATGTAATTCTCGCACACTATGTGCAGCCTCAGGGACTCACTGTGAGGACAGATCAGTTATATCAAGTTGAATGAATGAATCTAATGTTCCGTGTTAGGTACATCCATTCATTCATAACTTGAAACTACTACAGATTCTTTCCGCTGTGAGTCAGTCTCGTAAATGAATCATTGCATTGCAGTACAGCGTGTGTATAAATCAGAGAAATAAAGTCATGACAAGCCCCAAGTTTTGAGCTTATTTTACTATAAGTATGCTGACAGTTGAGTAAAGAAGCCTCGTAGCTATTGTAAGGAGTGGTGGGAGCGAGAGATGAGGCAGAAAGCGACACGAAGGAAAATTTAGGAGTGTGCCACAGGAATTTATATATCCATCATCTGCTGGTCTTAACATCAACTTCCGAAACTCTCCCCTCCACCATCAGTCCATTAGGTAGCAAAGTGGAGGTGAAGTACCTTGCATTCTCTTTTATTATGACACATTGCTGCTCCTGCCGCAGTTACCGACCTTTCCATCCTCTTTATTGTAATGCAATCCCTCACACAGGAAAGAAAAAAACTGATACAGCTGGAAGTGCAGTCAAGTGGGTTTTCATGACGTGTAAATGATGCTTAGAAGATATTAATTGATCCAGCCAGCCCCCTCATATGCTGCGGTCAGAGGTGAGAGGGACAGCAGAGGATGTCTAACACCCGTGAATAATCGGTACGAAATTCCTCATTAATACTATGATCCCAGGGACAATTGTTCGTTCTATTACTGCTTCCCGCAGACAGATGATCAAGAAAATATGAAGAGAACGAATGCTACACAATTAATTTTGTAGGCATCCTTGTCTAGCTTTGTCCGTAAGCACAATTCAGTATTTGCCTAATGACCCTGCGGAAAGATGTTCAGAGGGATAACAAGATTAGTATAAATCTCTGCTGAATGACAGTAGACGTCGTCGTGTGTGTCGGTGTCACAGAGATGATTCATTGTTCTCACAGATCATATGGCGTGTGTTCAAAACAAACAGGTCAATGCTGCTGCCTCTTACGCAGTCGTTCGTATTATCTTTCACATGCATACAATGTAAAGATCTTGTGACAAGACCTATACACACCGTGGGTACACGCACTTAACGTCTCCGTGCTCTACACAATCAGCAGTCTCTTCCAGTCTGTTTCACTATGATGCTGTTGTACTGGTATCCTTTACAACGTCCGAAGGGGAAAAAATCGACCAGAATCTTGGTCACATTGAAAGGAAGATAACCAGCACTCACTTAGCCACGAGTGAGTAACAGGTCTGCGATCCTTCCTACTGAGTAATTAATAGTACTAGGAGATCCCACTGACTGGAACATTAATTTTTCCCCAATTGAGTCCTCATGCGCTTTTCCTCTTCTGTCTGACTCTGGAAACGACATTACATCTCATGTACCCTTTTTTTCATGTCAACTCTCTCTCTCTCTCTGCGAGCGGCTTGCTATTGGAGAACAAAAGGGAAACTTATTACTGAAGTCATCCAGTGATGACGATGATCAAAGATCAGGAACATATCTCGGCGGGCGGATTGGGCAAACAACAGTGTTTTTTGCCATCATTGGTCCAGTACACTTATTTCAGTATGTTTTGACCTTTACATCTATTTTACTGTCTTCACTTCAAAGCTTTGTTATCCATAGGCGTGTAGCTTTTGATGACACATTTGATCTTTCAACAGGCATCCCTTTGATAGACCCCGTATGAAGACAGTCTAATCCCTTTTCTTACGTTCCCTATTCGGCCTTTCTCACTTGAAGTCATTAGTTTATCTAATATATTAGACATGCTGTCAAAACGTTATTATCGAGCATGCCATCGCACAAAAGAGGGTTCATTTCACCTCATCATCCTTCCATTCAAATGCTCCTTACCTTTCCAGTAGTTGTAACCGTTTACAGGGTCTCCTCAGTACACATGGCTATTGTGTTGAGACCCCATGCCAAATTTGATCATAATGGATAATTAGTACATAATATTCTGCTGTTATAGCTAGATAATAAACAGAAACAATCATCGTGTGAGCTGGAGACAACTTGGCTGCACACACTCTGGATAAGAAACCAAGACTTCTTCTGATAATGTAGCTTACATTAGACATTTTTGAGCGATATATTCTTCATAGCCATCCCACAACCCTCGGCAACATGAATTATATGAGATTTGCGGGATCATCTCGTCGAATATCGAATAGCGTGATTTTCTAAGTGGGATTAATTCGGTGGTTTTAATGTACGCGGGATAATTTCCGCGTGGAATGTCTCTCAACGCGGTCTCAAGACTTACTCTAAATTTTTTCCTTACACTCACTACGGTCGTCCGCTGTCGTGTTACGACTCAAACAACTGTTTCTTTGGACAACAACACGTTCAGTCTGACGAGGATCACAGTATGAGGTTGTTTGATTGTTGTTATTAAATTACCTGAAGAAAATTGTGTTTAAACCCTACGTCATGCTAACCGTCTTCAAATCGACCCCGCTTTGTGATGAATGACGAGAAGTTACTTGTAATTTATTTGTTGCAATACGAAAACAGGATGATGAGTAAGTATGTAATGCTCAGCTTACAGCTTGAAAATGAATTAAAAGCATCTGCTGATCAAACGGAAGGGGGTACGACACAACGCAACTATGCTTGTGTCTTTCAGTCACGTTCACGCGGTGCTAGCTATAAGCCTGTGTACAATTCTACCATGACTGTATAAGCATCATTACATTACCACAATTAGTACAATTTAACTCACAAGTAAACGAATGTGCACTGGAGTTACGAATTGAAAGGAATCTTTGTTTGTCTAAATTGTTTCCCTATCTTCCCTCATGCCCAAGAAGCTTGAAGTATATGGACTCACAAGAAATGCCAGCAGAAGGAGCAAAATATGAGCGTTCAAATTGGATACACGTGCGACTCAGATACTTACCAATTACGTCATTGATTATGGGGTTTGAGTGCGTGTTATAAGTTATAACGTCCCAGGCGTCTTTAACGAGGAGAATAATGCCTTCTAATCAATCAATAAAGGTTAAGCATGGTCATAAATAGTATGAACCCAGTCTTATACACAGGAGTATGGCACACAACTAAGCAATTGCCAAGTCCCCATGTGAACTTTATCATGGTGATGAGCATTCCTTGCAAGCTATGGAAAATGAATTGATTCCTCAGAGCCTCCAAATGTGTGATAGGGGTAATTTTTCAGCCACCTTGAGTTCTTTTTTTCCCACCTACAGTACCTGAGCTGCTTACATTGATCTGGATTCTGGATGGCAGCAGTGAGTCAGATGATTGGATGCATCATTCTTGCGACTGGCAGACGGACCAGTAAAAGGAAAAGACAGCTCGACTGAAAGAAGGCCCCAAGACTTTATTTACTTGTGTATGTGACGTGAACTCTATGGAATTGACAAGCTTAAATGAAGCTTCATGCATGAGCATGTTACTTTCTACCTGGGGATTAAGTGAGCAAGGATCTTACAAGCTCAACATTGGCCATTCTCTCTCCTGACACATAAAAGGTTCGGAGGAAGACGCGTGTGTGTCATATATGCACGAAAAGGCCTCGATGTAAGTGTGGTATACTTAAGCCAAAGATCAGCAAAACCTGATTTTCCTCCTTCTCAGACATTTTAACATGTGGATCCGGAGGGATATGTAGCATTCTATGCGCTCTCACTCTTCTTTCATTGTCCAATAATGGAGCACGGCACCCTAATCTAAGAAACTGTAGAATGCTCGGACTCTCGTCTGTACTCGCTCCCTAACGGAATGACAAGACGGCATCCGTGTAGACAAACTTAGTTGTTTTTTGTACATACTATCGGTACGAGAGGAGAGATGTGAGATGTAATTGAGGAAACACATGGAGAGCAAACTGTGAGCACATGGCGATGACCAAAGACTGTGAGAAATATAAGGTGAATGAGCAAAGTTTGTCATTAACATGAAATTTGCTTATGTATGACCAGGAGAAGGAGTGAGCAAATGGTCAGAGAAGTTTATTCCTTTAGCTTGAAAATGCTTGCATGAATAAGGAGAAGGATAGAGAGGGACAAAATTTTTATGAATGATAATCTGGTATGAAAAATCTATATTCAGGCAGTAAAGGGCCATGGATTGTCACAGCTCACTTTTCCTCAGCTCATCAGGCTCTTTTCGATGAGACGAATCCATCGAAATAAACCAAATCTCAGGATAAGGCCGAATTCGAATGAATATGTCAGGTTTTGAGACCATACGGTGCTTTGATTTCAAGAGCTCGGTGATTTCATAAATACAACAGGGCGTTTTCAAGGGGTTCTACTATTTTCCCTTTCTCTCTCTCTCTTTCAAGTCACAAACTGGCGTATACACACACTCAAGAACATATATGCATATACACACCATGAGTTTGGCCTCCACAGCAGTTTATTACTAGTTGCATTCTGGCTGTCTGAACATGACAACGCCTATGGAACTCATATGCAAATATGGTGACGTAACAGGAATGCCCCCGGAACGTATCTGAACGACCTACAGGCACCCATGGAGGATCACATCAATTTTTATCCACAGCTCTCTTCCAAACTGAGTACATGCATGAATGCACCCTATTCAATGTATTCAGCCTGATCCCTTTTGGCTGCCTATTCCTTATGACGACTTCCATCACCTCGGCACCTAATGTTACCCCTTTGAGTCATGATTGACAGCGTCCGAGATGTTCAACTCTATGATGACGACGGCTGACTCCTCTTCAATTAGAAAACTGTGATTGAGGAGGTTTCCATTGTACATACATACACAAAAAGACCATTTTATGGGTACCAAAACATGCATGAAATTCGAAATTACCACCGTCCTGTAGCCACAAAGTATTTTCACCTGTCTTCAAATCACGTCTTCTGAAGCAAAGGAGCATATCCTACAAAGGTACATGCGAACTATTGGCCAGATGACACTGACCAATGATACCACACCTCTAGACCATTTATCTGTAATCATAGCTTGATATTGGTACTTTTGTACATATTTAACGAGGCAAACCTTGAGCACCGGAAATGCTCCGGAAATGATGACAGTGGCATAATAAAATAAGAATGTGGACGATCACATTGCACATTGCTTATGTCGGACTAAAAAATATACTTCTATTGCCAAGTGAAGTATATTTTTGAGACTCATGCGATCCAAATTCACGTAGTGGTCGTAGTGGTATAGCTACGATATAATTGCATTTCGTTATTATTAATATTCCATCAGGAGCAGACGTCTTGGAGTGATTTGGTTTACTGGCAAGCTATTCCATTTCCTTGAACGTATTTTGATGCCTGAATTGGAGAGAAAAAGCCACCTGCCCTAAAAATAGCTCGAAAATTTCTATATTTATGCCCAAATCGATCTGAGTTTGTATTGCGTCACACAAACACACACAGGAGTCTTTTATGAGTTCCATTTCCTTTTATTTCCATAGCCTGACACATTATAATATGTACTAGTCTAGAAAATCTCAGATCGTTTACAACAGCTCAAAGCCCCTTGTCACATTGCACGCATCCCATTTTATACCGCACACAAGTCATGCACCACGAAGGCAATACTCAAATGGCCGCACGCCGGATTCAATTATTATTACAGGGTCTTGCTCTAGCCCTGAACACAGAGAGAGGGACAAAGGGCTTGTGCATGATTGCGTGCTTTGAGAAGCAAGCCTCTTGTAAGTTACACGGCACTACGGAAAAGTAGAATAATACTACAAACGACGTCAAGTAAGAGGAAGGATAGAGAGGCTCGAGAAATTTCTCTTTGATTCGTCGTGCATATGCGTCCAAGGTCTCCGTGTCCAGTATTTGCTCTCGAACTCACCGCAAAAGAACAATATTGCTTATAACAGTACGAAAGACATTAATGCACCGGTCATTGGGAACATAGACCTACATAAGATAGGAGTAATAGTGCTGTCGTAGAGGCATGTGAATCCGGGCTCTCATGAAGTAACTAAAAGTATAGGACATATTGAAGGTCAAAAAACTTCCTTATACCCGTCTTTTTACGCATACATGAGGAGAGACAATTCGTTGTCACATCACATTATCTGAGCCTATGGCTTTACACGTAATGAAATATGCGTATACGTGCTTTGTTATGACGGGACCATGCTACGGAAAAGTTGACCTAGAGCTACACAAATCGAAACCAATACAAAGGCTTTTGACCTATTCACCACAATATCCTGAGCACCAGCTGCCTTCGGCCAATTCCGCGTATTCATGCATGAAAACGCGGAATTGACGCTTCTTTAAAAAAAAAGTACTAGAAGCCGACATGGATTACGGTCACTCTCGTTTTTTTTTTGGAATTTCTGCATGACTGTCAGTCACGCAATAGTGAACTGGCGGTGAGTTGGATCACTATGAAACAGTCTCAAAATCAAAATTAAATTCACCCCCAAGAAACCGCAGGAATTTAAAAGGAGGTTCAAGCATTTGTGGAAACTCGGATTTTATGAAGTCTTTCATGATACCTGAACGAAAAGTTTGCTCGCGGACACAACTTTAGAAACGTAATGTATCCGTATTGCTGGACACGCTGCCCCTGCTACGGCAGGAACTGCGCGACTGAAAAGCTAGGTAAATTCACGCTCTCACCAAGCGACCGCCAGAATTTGGTTGTCATTAATGCTGTAAATCTTATGGTGAGAGTATGAAAAATAGACCAGATTTAAAAAAAATATCTACCTTATAATTTCATATTTAAAAGGAACTTTACGAATTGCCATTTAATTCGCAAGCCCACTTCAAAATTCTCTTCCACATGACCTTCATTTCTTTTCATAATGTGATCTGAATAATTGATGAAGCGGTGTTTGTGAGGTAAAGATAAATATAGAATCCGATCTTGTTCGCTTTCTCGTTTTTTGTTTAAAATTGTGAAAAGTAGTATCAATGGTTCCTGTCGTCCAGCCAGAACCTTTATACTAATTACTTCGTTTTCTCACAATTCTGCAAACTTATAAAAAAACTCGTCTTCTAAATTTGTCATGGGTTCATTAAAGGTACATTCATATTTGAGCGGTCGGCATACTTGCATCTGAACCAATTCCAAATAAAACAATAAGCGTGAATCGGGTTACCGCATGTGAAGCACAAATTTCGGGGCTAGGTATTGCAAACGAGCAGCACGGTTCATCTTACTTAAACAGCGTAAATATTAGTGGTGTAAGTAGCACAGAAGGTGTTGCCGGGCCTTCAAAGCTCTTTCACGATTTCCTCAGCCTAATACGACAAAACATTTCCAGAAAATTAAATGTTGCACACTGCACGCAGCTTGGGAAGTCGTCATCATTCTCCACTTGGTCAACCTTGAAATCAAATACGAGTAGAGGGAATCAGACAACAAATTTTCGCGACAATTAGGGTGAGGAAATAAACGATGATCTCATCAGGAGTATAGCAAGAAACCACTGTGAAAAACAAATACAAACAAATACGGAAGGAGGTGATGGGACAGCCAAAGCAATTATCGATGTAGGAATCGCTAGGTTTAATCGTCCACTGCACTGTAACAGTCCAAACTTCACGTTGCCCCATCTCAGTCCTAAATAGCTCAACGGTTATAATTGATAGACACCTAAAAGGGATGCTTAAATGAGAGGAAAGGAAAAAACCATCTTTGAGGTTTTCATTATTATTAATTTCTATTATCCACACATACACTGACTGCATTACGTATAGCCCGTTGGTCCACGTTTATATACACGATTCATTCATGTTTTTAGAAGAGAGCGAGGGAGAAACAAAAAACTGAATGCATGGGCTGGTGTATATCTTCTTGAGTGGAACCACACGCATGATTATTTCCACACTCAAGCTTTCCTGCAGCCACATACATAATTCATTGCTAGAGCCTGTTGTCCAAGTTTGTGCTCCTCGTTACACATCTTTCATTGAGAGGTAGATAGGAAGGGAGAGACGCTAAGAGGGGAGAGAGATTGATAGAATTCAACTTGTTCCACTCCGTCTCTAGGTTTATTTTGATGGTGAACTAAATTCAATACATCTATGTGCACCAAACTACATACATACATGATTCTTTCGTAGCTGGAAGCCATTCAGCGACTACTTGACTCCTTTTGCCTGGCAATCTGTGATGGTAAATGAAGCCGCGTCCTTATGTATATAAACATACACAGTGGGAGGAATAGATAACGTTAAGAGAAGCATACACTGGCATCATCATCATTATTATCAATGTGAGTATACATATATACATTGCATCTTGCACCTCTTACCTTTCCTCTTCTTCTTCAGATCTCCTTAGCTTTTTGTCTACCGCTTGGCTGTACACGTATCTGTACAGTGTGAGTGTGTGTACCAGGTGGCCCAACTTAAGGTATACACTTACAATTGTTTATAACTCCCCAAATTCTTAAGCTATGACACTTTTGAGTACCAATTCTGAAACTAGAATCTTGGGGAAATTTTTTGACCCAATCCCCA
>JAQIWI010000362.1:0-36699 GCA_034698825.1 Deuterosminthurus bicinctus | reverse complement strand
CTAATCTTATAGAGACAACGATAAACGCAAAGCTTTTTCCGTAATCTTTCAAACTTAAGCACCCAAATAAATTCACAATACCGAGCATGTAAACCGAATCATGTATTGTTTTTTTTTCATTACAAAAACATCCGTCCTCAAATCACCGGCGGCGGCGGTCGTATTATGCACAAAATTTCCGTATAAATCACGACGATATAAGTTAAACTTACAAGCTAATACATGATAGTGCATTTAGCAGTTTATAGCATTACATATAATTAGTAAAGTTTTGGTGGTGAGCGCGTTGAGTCGCGTATTGCTATTACAACTAGAATAAGAATTGATTGAATAGTTCCTCCCATCCGTCATCATTACAAATTGTAATTTACGTCACTAAAGCTAGTAGTAGTATACTAATATAATAATAATAATAATGGGCACACAGTTGCAGTCCCGTAATTACACATGGTTTAACCCCAGGATACTTGGTTCCACAATAAAGACTAGCACTTAAAATTACACCAACTTCTTACTCGTCATAACACCTACGACTAATCTATACTCTTGTTGGAATTGAATCTACTGGTTCTTGTAGTTACCATTTTTTGTATAACAGACTTTTTTTTCTTGTTAACAGAGTCAAAGCTATAATGTTTGTTTTTTTCTAAATAAATCAAATGGAAATCTAGTTGTGTACTACATTAATAAAGTAAGAAGAAAATCAAGCACAGTGAGTGAGTAATTATTACAGGTGATGTACCATACATGAGAAGAAACTAGGAATCTAAATAATCATAATCCTTTAACCTGCACACTACTGTAAAAATGTCCTCATTAACTGCTGCTTTACTTCAACAATCAACTAACTGAAGTAAATAATCCACCCCCTTCCAGCTAACAATATTAGTCGTGCCACGCTCCCTACTCAGAAACTCAGATACGGAAACTAAGAGGATCTATATACCTAAGATGAAATGAAAAGTGGAAATCTAACATAAATGTATTAGTGGCTGCTACACGAACAAGCCATGGAATAAACGAGACCACAAAATTCAAATGCCACACTGGATCAACAGTACACTCTCAGACTTCTTGAAAGCCCAAGCTGGTGAAGGATCGAGGTGAAGGCGAGAATCCTACTCAGAAGTTATCCTGACCCCGTCTCCTCTTCTGCCGCTTCAGGTTGAATACTTGAGTTACCTCACAGTCAATTTGCATCAGTTCCTCTTTCCCACCCATCGTATCTGAAAGTCATCAAATGTAGCTTAACTTGATCGATACAATAATAACAAAACCCTGCGAATATTAATTACTCACCATTTTTCCAAGGCATCAGAATAGACATTTTAGGCCTGGATGTTGCATTTAAAGCTTTCGCCGACAGGAGCAGCTGGTTCTCAACGGCAAGAGACACGACGTAGAAAGTGTCTGCTCTGCGATTCAGATGGTCCAGAACTCGAGAGAAGCGACGCATCTTGTCGTCATAAACAGTCAAGCCCTAAAGCATAAAGAACGAGTGGTCAGTGTACTGTTTACGAAACTAATTTACAGAGAACTCCGGAGTCGGTCAATGCACTACAAACGGAGCATTTAAAACAAACAGTACCTTGTTATCATTAGAACTTGCATCAATTAGCGAGTAAACAAAGGGTTTGGCCGGGGCTCTCTTGGCCGTTTTCGGACTAAAGATTCCCTTCAGGTCGTTTTGCACTCTAAAAAGATAAAAAAAAATAGAGATTTAAATAAGCCACTAACATTCCACAGTTCCAAGAAAATATCTCACGTCTACAGTTCCAATAAATCATACCTAATTGCTTCAGTCTGATTAAAAGCGGAAGGGCAGCGGCTAGAGGGTACGCCGCCAGTGAGCGTAACATTATCATAAGACTCTTCAGGACGATGCCGTACCAGCCGAACACTACGAGTCACATTTTCAGCCGTCAGATTTTTACGGTTGACATCCCAATTGTCATCATTGATTTCATTCGTCACTCTTTCATCCCACAATAATCTCCGCTGCCGCAAGCTCCCTTTCCCTTTCCCCCCAGGCGAGTCAAAGACAGGCAGTCCACGAATATCATGAGCTAGAGCAATGGGGCGACTGGCTGGTAACGAGGATCCAATGTGGTTTGTAGCATTATAGCTGGCTGAGAGGAGCGCAGGCTTTTGGTAGGACACAAACATAAAACAACACAAGCCCAAAAGGGCCACTTTGGCTGTCACTGACGGCAGCGTAGCACTCTTCCCTGTTGAGCTGCTGAATACAGAGGATGCCAAAGATTTGGCAGATCCCAAAGGATTACTACCCAAGAATTGACTCAGACGTGATTTCAACACACAATTCTCATGTTTTAATTTCGCATTCTCAATCTCAAGTTCCTTCACTCGACCCTCCAATCCCGTCAAATACTCTTTCTTCTTTTTCCGGGACAGAGATGCTGACTCACGATTCCTTATCATTCGTATGTGACGTTTGAGGGCTTGTACATCCGGCGTGTCATGTGAAGCGGCCCTTCCCCTGGACGACTTCAAAGCAGGGAGGATCTTTGGGAACTTTCCACCCACAACTTCATTTGCGAGCAGCACATTATTGTTCGACTCATTCTCAATGTTAACTTGCTGGTGGTGTTGTAGATGATTCTCGGCTAACTGGACTGATGAGGCTTGTTGCTGCTGCTGTTGTTGTTGTTGCTGCTGCTTCAATGTGTCACAGCTTGGAGGCGTCAACGGAGGAGAATCAACTGAGCTGAAGGCATCGAAACTACTAATATCCGAAATTTCAGAATGAGGGCTGTGCTCCTGTTTGATCACTGTGCTGGAGGAGTCATCATCATCATCCTCTCCCAAAAGGTTGAAGTCATAATGCAGCTGATCAAGTAGATCAAAGTCCAGCTGAAAATTTCAAGTTTATTATTAGCTTTGGCAACTTTCAATTTATAATTATAATAATTTCAACTGTCAATAGCAGTTGCATTCCATCTGCAGCACCAACTTCCTCCTCATCATTGTAATAATTTTCACAATTACCACATCAAGACCTTGAGCATGTGCAAACATATTTACGCACGAACCCTGCCTGACTGAGCTGACTGCTCTCAATTTTTTCTAAACTTTTCTGTGGAAAGCATTGGACGGAGAAGCTTTATCTGAAAAATCCATCGTTTCTCGGTAATATTTAAACTGATGTGGTGAGGAAACCTTTTCAACCACAACAGCCTGCCATTCCCACAAAAATCAACATCTAAATAGCATGCCTGTGGCTTTAAGACGACAATAAATTGCTTATCAAACAAGCACTATCTACACAAATATGTATCTATATTCACGTAGGAGCTAATGCACGCAGTAGCTCTAACCAGGTGTGATATGATGTACAGTACACGAGAAAATTCAGCTATCAGCAAGCCTTGCTTGCTATTCTATAAAGCTTAACTTGCTTGCTTGCTCCATTTCTTTGAGTACTATACCACTTAGCTGGGTGACAAGTATGTGTGACAAAAATAAGCGTTAAAATATTGCCACGTCCCGCATCCCACACACACCACATCATGATAAAATAACCTGGCTGACAGATAGTCTGGAAAATATTACGTAATTCGTACAATTGTTACGCAACTTACATCGGCAATGTCTGAGGGGTAATACAAGTCTGACAGCGTCTCCTTCATCGTGTCCATCCTCTTCTGAAAAACAAATGAACAATTCAAATAAGCAATTAGTATTTCTTTTTTACCTGTACCATTTTTCTATGATAACTTAAAATAAGTAAGATTACTTAAAGAAATTCGTATAATAATACGGACGACCACTCTGGCCAAATCATCCAGCCTTCACCCACTCGAGATCAATTAGCTTGTGATGAGAATTTATGCACTCGGAAACGGATAGATAACAACATGAACATGCTGACTGCTAACACAGTCTCATCAGGTCATTACATTTCCTTTGTAAAATGTTCATTAAAATGCAATTTGCAGCAATGATTTTAGGGGAATCATCACTATATGCATTATTATCTTCCTCTGTTATTGTTACCTCGGGTAAGTTAACTGATAAGTCAAGTCAAGTCAAGACTGAAACTGCAACGTCGGGACGATAATTAGCAACAATTTCCCCTGCTAATTTTTTTCAGCCCTATCTAAACATTTGTTTGGAAAGGCTAATGGCCCAGCACAATGATTTCCATGAACAATAAATAAAGTAACTATAATTTCTTAATCCAGCCCCCAACTAAAACTCACTCTAATCCAGTCCTAAACTCATTGTGGGATAGAATTGATAGAAAATTTATGGCTTTTTATGAGGTTAACATACATAGGAGCTCGTGTCACATTGTACTATACATGCCATTCATGTAACTTTTTTTTTCACTGCAACAATGATACTGACGACGACCTCAAAGCCCCACGCTCCGAGCTGAACACGGCTCTCGTTATCATTCACTTCTTCTTCTTCATGTCAGATAGAACTCAGTTACTTATTTCAATCCATTTACTTATTGCAATCCAATGGCGTGGCGATCGATATGGAATCAATAATTCTTTTCCAATATTTACACAACATTCCTCCTAAATGACCTCCTTAAATAATACAAAAATATACTTGAGGCACGCAATAAAAATAGCTATAGCTCAAAACTTATTTACTGGCCACAATGTTGTTGTTGTTAGCTATCGGTTGCTTATACACACGAGTGAGTGAGTAAACCAGCTCAAGCGATTATTACCCGGCTGGGTCAATAATAATAGCGCAATTCATCCATGCGTCTTCTCACTCCTCATGACAAATATAATTACGACGAACATTCCATCAATAATTCTCGTACAAATGCTCCGAATTCAAGCCGACATCATCAAAATAAATATCCTCATCACAGCCCACACAAGTCTCATATTTCATTCATTTTGACAGCAAGATTCATGAATGAGTCACGAACAGAGAGAAAGAGAGTTGAGGCTTGAGGCTTTGAGCAGAAATTAATGCAGCTATAGCTTTCAAAGTCATTCTCACAAATACGCTCAAGTTCAATATACCCCGTGAGACAATACTTAAATACTTAAGGTACTTTGAGTAAGACAGGAAGGAGGAGGAGGAGAAGAAGAAAATGTTTAGGAATTAATATTTAACTTCTCATGGCATCACACAAGTGTGTCCATTCTCTCGTCCTGGAAAACAAATTGAATGTGTCACAAAGAGCCACCGACAACCGACACCCATTGCTTTGCTCCCTAAACAAAATCCATATGCACAATTAAATAGCGATTAGCTCAGCTAACATAACTCCCATTGGACAAGCTAGCTAGCTAAATTGATAACTGTCAATTCCCAAGAAGTCTTCATTATGTATCTAGCCTCGCAGTATAGTTCCAAGTTCTAGCAAAGGAAAACAGTCTACTGTATTTAAATCCAAAGCCGGAGCAAGCCTTGAGCCGGAGTTAGAAGTAACCACGTTGGAACATTTATCTTCCAGCAAGGCACCATGCTTCCTCTAAAACACGTAAGAATAAAAAAACAAAAAGACAAAACCATCCACCAGAATAAAAGCAACATTTCAATAAATCACAATAACTCCAACCACCCGCCACCCACTGCATAAATGAATTGACTAACCCGGCAAACTGCGTCACGCTCACTCTACATTCATCCTTATTTCCATACACATCAAAATCCCCCAAAAACTTGAACAATCACACAAAATATATTCCAATTGAATATAACCATTCACCATTATCTCATCATTATACAAAAACTACTTATATTTTCCACCTCCACAACAACAACAACAACACAAACTCATGTCAATCCACATGTTCCTTATCCACATGCCACACCGGCAAACTTTTACCCAAGCTTAAAATTTCTCATCATAACTCTATTTCTTACCTCAGCTGCTGTTACTTGTAAATCTTAAATGATTTTTCAGGACAAAAATGATTTTCTTAACCCATCAAAGAGGCGGGGAGTTGACACGATCCAATTTTCTTTCACCTTCACAACTCTTCCTTCCTTTTCCTTCACTTCACAGTCCTCCCAGATTAATTAATCAAAACTTTACGTAGAATTAGAGAATTGTCCAGGAGAAATATATATTTTATCAGGGACAAGAAAAGTCAACTCTTGTCTGTAGCGTTCAACTTCACAAGCACGACTCGAGGACTCGACTCATCAGTGGTTTTCTACGCTTTCAGTCGTCCTCAGTCAGTCGTCAGTCAGTTTAAGTTCGCAATATTAAAGAGTCGGCCCCTCCGTGTGGTGCTGGAGGGCGCCTCTGGCGGCCATTTTGTCAACTGGCCACCTCGTATGCACTCACATTTAAAAGCCACACGAAGACCGCACACTGTGTTAAATTATATACACAACAGACCCTTGCAGGCTCTCCAGTGTGTCTGGCTGGCTGGCTATTGCCATTATTATTATTATTACTATCACTTGACCAAAGCTACTAGTGGGGATTAAGTGACAAAGAAATAATAATAATAAAATAAATATAAAGCTGCACAAAAGCGGTAAGTAAAGGTTCGGGATTAAATTGAGTGCTGTATAAGTTAAGTGCTAAAAGAGGTGGCCTTGTTCCAGGGTCGTGTGTGCATAACTTTTAGCTATAAATAATGCTGGATTAATAAGTAATTACTCCATATAAAGTTTGAGGTATGTGGTATTTGTAAAGATAAATTGTTTAAGTTGGGTGTGAGGAGAAATCCCAGATGGTTAGTGCGGCGGCGAGATTAGATTTTTGTAGTTTATTAGAGACGGAAATTAAGGGACTAAGGTTTTTTTTAGAATAAATAACAAGTCTGTAAATAATTACGGGTATGGTTGTCAGTTTGTTTGGATTACTTTTAAGAATGTGGTTATAGTGGAGGTATATAGTGTGTAGATTGGCAATAGTTTATAAAGATTTGGGGTCTGGGGTTGCGTCGAGTTGTATTTGTTGTATAGTTGTTGTTTATCTAGTTTGATGATGATGGGATGTGCAAGGAAGATGATGATAGTTTGATTTGTGCAATATATATATTTCATTTTTTTGCAGTTGTGCGTGCTGGTGGAGTAAGAGCAAGACAGTATGATTTGAATGGAGGACTTATTGTGGGACATGGAATATTGATTTTGCTCCAGTTCAACAATCCCTGGATTTTTCCCATCAAGAACAAGAAGATTCCCAGCCGAAGAATCTAATCTATTTGGATCATCATGAACACTACTACTACTATGTTCTATTGAAATTGATTTTTTTTTCAAAGCCACGCCAGCAGTTCACAGTCATCATGACTGAGAAGACGCAGGATCTTCTGTGCAACAATAGATCAGGTGTGTGTCAACATCGTACTTACTGTGATGTTGACTTTTGAGCTAGGGAGATTGTGAGAAAAGTTGTGTGTATAGAGAAATTGCGAGTAGCCGTTTTTCCAGATCAATTCAATGATTTGTGTAATCTTTTTGTATTTTTTTGATGATAATGCTATACTACGGTGATGTGAAGAGATATGGTAGTCATTTAAGTGTTGACATAGCATGTGCTTCGGCTTAAGTCAGGAAGGAGTAGGCGAGTGGCTAAATTATTAATAGACACACGAGTGAGTATGCCTGATACTCCCTTTGTACCTGTGATAACAGCTGAGTTGATTTTCCTTAGTTTTGATAAGATAGTAGGAGAACCAGCTGTCTAGTATTGTTGACTCAGTCTTATGATTTTAGAAATTAAGGTCTGTGCCATGTGTATGCGCTATAGTGGTGACAAATTTTTCGCACTCAGACTGCCGTAAAAGAATGTGGAAGGGGATTCAGTGTGTGTGTGTGTGTGTGTGTGTTTGTGTGAAGGAGTTACTGGTGGTGAAAGTCTATTGTACTAGATTGGAATAGAATGTGCAGCACACAATGAAGTAGACATAAAATTTTAAAGCTCTCTGCAGCAATTGAAGGGTAAAGAGAATAATTAGTCAGTACTTAATATTGATTGTTGTCTGGTCATGGCAGTTTTGACGAAACGTGGTGGTGGAGATGACTCGGGTTACATCGGTTCACCTACGCCGGAAGCCTTGAGCAAGGGTTACTACCGACACGAGGGAAGAAGCATGACTGTGACTGTGGAGGATGCCAAAGAACATCAGTTGGTCCATGCACCCTTCCTGACCCCTGCTCTGTGTCAATTATGTAAGTTTTTCCAGAGAGCTGTACTTCACATTTATTTATTTAATGATCCCATTAAATTTTCTCCCACACTCTTAAAGTTTTTAAAGCCTATTTTCTAGACTATTTATTATTAGTAATCTGCAAAATTCAATGCTGTCTACTTCCCTCTCCTGGTTTCCCTCCATATAATAATGGACTAAAATAATAATGCTCCCATCGTTGACATTGTTGTTCCTGTAGACTCCGAGCTGTCTCACAAGCTTATTATTTAGTCTGAAGCACGGAGAGAGAATGGAGGGCTTTGTTTTTCTAACTGCGTATAATCCTGTCAAGTCATTCCCTTTGTATGCACTCTATAAAGTCCAAATCTGATTATTCTAAGGAGTTTTTAAAAATAATTAGATTAGTTGGAAAGCGATTTAAAGAAGACTAAAGACATTATTTGTAATTTTACATTTACAATATATACAGGTGGTGATTTTGTATGGGGACCGCTCAAAGTTGGACTCAAGTGTGAAGGTAAGTCCAAAATTGTCTTATTCAGGGCTTCCTAATTCCTATAAATATTCTTATGTATTTATATAATTCCTTATGTGATCTGACCTGTGGATTCATAATTAATTTTCATCACCTGGCTTATTCTGTACATTTAGATTGCCAAAAATGTTTTCACACTGACTGCTACCAAGGATTCAAGCGCTACTCAAAGGGCGTCTCCATGGTGTCATCCGTTAGCTCAAATCGACTCAGCTCTCGTCTCCACAGAATCTCTGGAGATTCCTCAGAAGGCGAATTTCGTCCACCTGACCTCAGTGTCGTAGATAATTGCAGTTTTTACTCTGCCGTCTCGACTCCTAAGTCTTCCGAATACATGGTACGTACTTACTCTGTACTTGTCCTTGTCAACTTTATTTAGCTAGCTGCTGTGTAGTATTATTCGTGAGGATCATCATCATCACCACATTATGTATGGTCACATATTTCGGGCTCGCTTAATAAATTGAGAAGGAGTATGATTATTATGATGTGTAAGGTTAGTTTATGCTGTTGTGGCTGTATGGACTTGAAAAATAAATGATGTCACAGATAAGTTTCAATGTGTTCAGTGAGATTACGTACTCTCCTGTGAAATTTGTAGTATAGTAGTAGCACTAGATCAAGTGAATGAGTAGGAGGGAAGGATTTTGAGATTGGCTCTGCTGATTTTTTTTTAAATGAAGAACTAACTGTGAGTTTCCCTGTTGTGTGTACGACAGCTCGTGAAGGATTGGAAGGCTCAGAATGTAGGTGAATGGATGGCAGCGAGTAACTTGTGGGATCTTGCCGAAATTTTCCTCGCCCACAAAGTCACCGGTGAACAGTTACTGAATCTGACCGTTCAGCATTTGGAGGTAAGATGTGAAATTTATTTATTTTTTATTCCTCGACTCTCTCCCTCTCTCTGTCTTATTGAAAGTGGTTGGGAATTCCAGTGTAAAATTTTTCGACGTAGTTTAATAGATAATGTGGGGAGAAAATGTGCATAGCAAGTATGCCAATATAAACGTCTTATTCTCTATTCTATAGAGTGATTTGAAATACGACTTTCTCAACGAGCTAAATGGCTTGACGTTCACGCTCCCAATCAGTGCTTGTTTGCTGCGAGCTGTTGCTGCTGCTGTTGTTGTTGTCTCTGACCCTTTGTACTTGTCACAGTCACGTTTATAAAATTCCATTGCAATTAGTGTTCATTATTGAGGGAGTATTAACATGAGGGAGCTGACAGTTGTTGTTGTTGTTGTTAGATATAATTGTGTACTATATTAACTACTGTAGCATTCTACTAAATTTCCACACTGTCGCACATATCTTTTAGGGTAGGTCGTTCACTTGGCATTATGCCGAGCACATTCTGTCAGCCACAGCATATATGGAGCAGGAGGATAAGGAGGAAATATCTTTATGAATATTTTTTTACTTGTGAATTGTTGTTAGTAGCAAACAGGAGGATGATGATAACCTTCAAATATCTTACAAGAAGACATCATGATGACGGTACATGCAAAAGCAGTGATGCATGTAATAAAGCTAACAAAAAAAAGTCGGCTGAAGTGCCAAATATGTGCAATGCGTTGTGAAGAAAAATGGTACATGTTACAAGCGGATGTTTAGTGTATTTAGCCTTGTAAAAATAGTACTGAAGGCAGTAATATTAAGTGTGACGAGTCGAATTTTTTAAGTCAGATTTCTTAGTATATGGAAAAGTTGAATTGGAAAAATTTGCACAAGTCGGAAGTGAGTTGGAGGATTTGTAAGTGATATGGACAAGCTCGTGGTTTATTTGAAAATTATTAGCTTTTGAATTTGATACGGCGTTCAAGTTTGAATGAAGATTTGGCTTGAATTTGATACACAACAATTCAAGTTTGAATGAAGATTCGCTCCTTACTTTTTTTTTCTCTCCATTATGAATGGAACGGATGGAATATTTGGTGACGGGACTAATTTTTTTCAGGACTCAATTCTTCATTGAGAATGTATCTGATAGTTCACGTGCCTGGACATAATAATGAGAGAGACGTAGGAAAATATTGAAGTGTCACTGATGATGGAAGGGCTGGATATGATAGGAAAGGAGGATGCGGATTGGATTGACTGGATTGGAAATATGATATTGGTGACAGTTGTGCTTAGCACAGCATTGGAAATAATTGCATATCGTCAACAGGGCAGCATTTACATTTGATAACTCTTGTTCTTCTTCTTTCTCTTCTGTGCTCAGTATTAAATTTTATTGAGTTATGCCATTGCAGCAGCAGTTGGTTGCGAGAAATGATGCATTTAGTAGTCAATAGGGAATAACATTACCCGGTTTGCATGGGGACAAGGATCTACCCTTTTTCTATATAGAAACTACTACTACCATGGAGAGGAGTAAGTACTCCAGTATAGTACAGTTTGTATGATATGACAATAATATTGAAGCAAACGTCACATTGTAAAATGTTCCCCTGTAATAATTCTGTCAGCATCATCATCTGTAGAAAAATATTGAGGCTGATCCTGTGGATACATGTGCGATGAAGACTGTAATAAAGCTCACGTGTGTGTCTGTCTCTCCGCCAGTAAAATGTGTTGTTTGGAAGGAATAAAAAGCCAAGGTGTGGGCAGTTTTTATTACCAATCGTATATTAGTCAAGTTAGCGTGAGCATTGAGCATTCTCATGATGACAGTCGCCCACTCAGCCAGTTTCACTTTGCTCCAATAATTATTGTATTTTGAAAAATTGGGCAACTGATTTAGAGCTGGGAGAATTTTGGTTGCAATACTAGTTCAAAAGTGTCTTGTTGTTGGTGCGAGAGTGAGAAGATTTCAGGGTTATATACCTTTGGTGAAGCATACTGTGTGTAGGACTTTGGATGTGGAAATAGTTTTAGAGTAATGGAAAGCTTTGATTGTGTGATGATGATGATGAAGGCTGCTGGATTACTGGAAAGTTGGAGTCCTTTTACCAGAAGAGAAAGGCGGATGATGGGAAGGAAAGACAATAAGATGATGATGACGAGGGAGGTGAAATGTGGACGGATAGAAGTTGGATGAGGATTCTTGTTGTAATGATTATGCTGCTGCTGCTGCTGTGTATGATGATGATTAAGTGACTGTGTGGGTGGAAAATTTATTGAGGATTTGTCTGAGGATTATAAGTATTTGTGTGAGACGTGACGTGAGAATCCTCAATGTCTTTGTTGAAGTTTGGACGACGGGTGACTACGGGTAGAAGTTCTCTTTTTGTGGAAGCAGCTAAATTCTCTGCTGCTGCTGCTACTGCCGCGGTCCGTAATATTTTTTTTCTCCTCTTCATTCATCGTCTTCTTCTTCTTCATATGACAGATGTACATAGATGAATGGATTTGTCCTTGGAATTGTTCAGAATGTGAAGGTTCCAGTATTTTCATTCATATATACGTAGTTATGCCCTTTGTGGAATGTACTGTGGTGATGCTTTTAATGTTTGACTAAATTTGAAGAGGCGGCAGTCTTTTGAAGAGGAATGGTGGAATTTTAGTTGAAGCACGTGATTTTGCGACTGTGACAGGTGTATGATGATGATATGTGTAGTGATAATGATTGATCTTGAGTGTAGGTGTATAAATCATGAATGTGGAGAGAGAGTTCTTAGATGACAGAGACTTCTGCTGTCTTGTTTTTACTGGCTCAAAGAATGGCAGGCAGGTATTTTTGTAGGGGGGATGATGATTATGATGTGTGAGGTAATTGGAAATGGTTTTAAGTTGGGATACGTTTATACGTTGGGAGGTGACTCTAGAAATAAATGGTCCGAGTTGCATCAGATATAGTGCGACCGTACTCACCGCACCGCCTGACTTTTGAACCTGGTAGTGCACCAAAGTTCAATGCTTCTTCTCCTAACGTTCCTGCCACTCTGTCAAATTAAAGGTTGTCATTTTAATAATTATTTCTCTCACGTGCGAGGGGGTCCCGCAACTTATGATAGTCCCGGTCATCGAGCTCTGTGAATTAGATTGTGATGATAATGATTCTGATAACGAGGAAGGAAGGAATTCATTGATTCTGAGGACTATATACAGTGGAATGGCATGTAGAATTTTCACCTGAAAGTTCAAGTTTAATTTAGTTATGAAGTGAGGAGGAGCGGTCAGTGACATGATGTATGGCCTTAGTTCAAAAAGCTCAATGGATATGCTGTGGATTGGCATTGACGACCTTGTTGTTAGACAAAACTGGGGCTGTTTGATTGTGTGCGAAGCTAATAACTGAAGGAGGCCTCCTCCTGAAGCCTCATGAATGACATATAGATGAAGTGATATTTGAGATAATGAAGCTTCATTCATGCCTTTATTAGTCAGGTTGTTTGAAATGCACACGTGTATGTATGGGTTTTTATGTATACGCAGAGGGGATGAGGGACGTGTAAAATGGGATTATTAATAATAAGAAGCGAATGGAGTGTTTTTTTTAAAATACTGTGAGCTTGATGATTGCTGTATTATTATTACTACTATATTCTTTGGTGTTCGTTCATTGATTGAATCTATAGGAAGGTTGTGGTGTTTAAATGTGATGAATGAGCATTGTTGTGGGTGGGTACATGGATGGAATGAATGGAATATGTGGCGTGGCTGTTAAAATAAGAAAGTTGGAGAATGATATGAGGGGTTCAGGTGTATATGTGCAATTATGTGAGTAATGTGTGTTTGAATGAAGTTGGCAAGGCCATTGGTGGGGCCTGAAAAGAGGAGTTTTTTAATTAAGCCAAGCCGGTAGCAATAGCTAAGTAAGAACTGGAATGTGAAGAGGGTTGATTCGTTCAATCAGCTTCTTTTTCAATGTTCCATGAATGAAGGTATATAATTGTAGAATTTAGTTGAGTTTGAAATTTCCCGAGGCTTGGTCTCCTCTTAATTTCGGATTAAAGGAATAGCTGCTACTGCTACAGGTTTTGTTGTAGTTGTTGTTATTATTATTATTATTGTGATCGTTGGGAAGTGTACTAGATTTATTATTGCTCTCCGTGTGCGGTCGTCGTCATCGCTCAAGCTAACTACTTTATGCTGCAGCAGTTGCCTCCTCTCTGCCGTTTTTTCTCATTGTACATTATCCCTTGTGACAATGCATCGTCATCGGATTGAGTTGACTCAAGTTATTAGTGTTTCCCTGAAAAATTTCGTCCATACGAATAATAATTGCCACAGCAGGCCTGACTGGCCGGACGGCGGACGACTCCTCTCATCCTTTGAAATCCCTGGTGGAATAATAATTGGAGAGAGCTCAACCGGATAGCAGCAGCCGGAACGGAGGAGATATAGATTGAGTGACTGACAAGGTTGTTGCTGCTGCTGTTGTGGTGGTGTGAACTTTTTGTTGTTGTCGTCATCATCATCTTGATATAGAGAAGAAGAGATCCTCTGGATAAAGTCGGGCGCTGTAGCTGTTTGAAGAGCGACGCAGTGGCCTTGACCTGCAGCCTGCGCGAGTTCGTTTACAGTTCAACAACGTGAGCTTGGGTGGTGTGTCCGTCCGTTTGTAACGTGAACTCTTGTATACTAGGACGCAGAGCAAGAGAAAGAGATTGGTTGGTCTTTGTGTGTGTGAGAGAGAGAGAGAGAGAGAGTGCCGGCCTGCCGGCCGGCTTGCATCATCAGTTGTTTCTCCGTCAGAAATAATAGAAAAAAAATACATACAAAAAACAAAACAAACGGAAGACATTGACATTGGAGCTGGACTGTTGGTGTGAGGTTGGGCGCGCTTTCCGCGTGCGCTTGCATTTGTGCGCATTGCATTGGAATTGTATGGAAAGCGGGAGTGAGATAGACTTTTGATGTTTGGGGTGAACTTGGATGAGGTTAAACACGTGGATGCTATTTTATAATAGAAGGAACGTTGTTGTAGTAGCTCCTATGTGTGTGGCCTACTGGACTGCTGCCATTATTGTCATTGTGTGAAGAAGATATAGAGCGACAGGGCTGGTCAAGTGTCCTTGGGACAGTAGTGAGAGGACTGACTGAGTGAGTGGAGTTGTTGAAGAATTGGACATTTTGTTGGGAAGAAATTGGAGGAGCAATCGAATCCGGAGTTGTCCGGAGTTGGTGGTGGTACGGATTGTCATAATACTCCAAAGACTTGTTTGCGGAGACCCTTACTGTGGACTGATTGATAAGTTATTTGACTTTTGGTTGCATCATTGCCGTCTTCCGAAGACTGGCCAGTCTTCACAGTGAGATAAAAGTTGGTGGTGGTGAATGAATAAAGAATTGGTTTGACTTTTGTCCGTAAAGTTTTGCTACTTTGTGTGTGCCTTTGACGGCAGGGACAGTGTGTGTGACTTGAATGTGTGGGTGTGGATGGTTGGTGAGAATGAAATTTACGGACCGAGTGACGGCCTATTTGCGGAGGCGACTTCCAGGAGGTTTGACAAGGAGCTCGAGCTATGTTGCCTTGGTCACACCGGCTGATGGCTACTCCTCGCATCATGTGTTCATTGACAAGGGCAGCGGCGAAGCTGGTGGGGAGATTTGTGGGAAAAATAATGATGGCCGTCATAATGTTTATGAGGAAGAGGAGCTCAGGAGTAAAGATGGTCGGCGACGACGACGACGAAAGAGTGGAGGGGATCGGGCGGATTGTGTCCATGGAGCTGACTTGGTAAAAATTCCATATTTGATATAGCGAAGAGAGAGAGAGAGAGATAGAGAAATGTAAAATGGTTTTAGAAATCTGATGAAATGTTATGACGAAAAGGGATTCAGGAAGAGAATTTGGTGGAAGGGGAGGGAGAAGGGGCGATTGATGGAGGCGAGGTTTTTCTCGCTGATGGCGTTGAAAATGAATTAATATATTTTTTGTTTGTATTGCAGAGTTATGGGATTCAAGATAGTTTTCAGCAACAGGCTTTGCTTGCGTGCGTGGATGAGTTGAAGGTACAAGATAAACAGGAACAAGAGACGCGGGAGGATGACAAGGGCTGTGGCGGGGTGGGGACGACGACGTGTGTGGCGCGACCTGGTGACGAAGTGGAGGATAATGTCAAAGAAGCTGGACCGGAGTTGATGTTCACAGCCTATGATCACCGATTCATTCAGATAACCTTCTCCTCTCTCCAGTGCTGTGACTCCTGTCATAAGTTTCTGCGGGGGATTTACCACCAGGGTTTTCTTTGCCAGAGTATGTTATTGTTATAATGAAAAAGTATTGTGGGGGTTTAATGAGAGAGTGGAGTGCCAATGTTGTGTTCGTTGTACTACCTTGCAGAGTGTGGACTGGTTGCTCATCGAAAATGTGCAGTTTTCGGATTGCCGTCCTGCGATCCAACGAAGGAGTCATTCGCTCACCGGCTGGAATACTTTAGAAATAAAGGTGGGTGTGCTGTTGGTTCAGTTGCTAAGGGACTCATGACTATTCTCGTAGACAGATATCTTATAATTTGGATTGTGTTTGAGGGAAAATTTGTATTTGTTTGCTGTTGCTTTACAGTTTTCGGTAAATGTCTGGATCTCTCGTTTGACTTGAATTCTGCTCCTCCGATTTTAACTGCATTGTGTGCGGAATTGGAACATCGACTGGAAATAGAGCCGTCTATTTTGGTGCCTCAACTCGGGAAAATATTTAGTGAGAGTGTGAGTTTGAATCGGAACTACCAGGCCCTTGAAGAGCGACTGGCTCAAGTCACACCCACCACTGAGCTTCCTAACGTGCTTCGGGAATGGCAAATAGAAGATATAGCCGCGTCCATTCGTCGTTTTCTACGAGAGCTTCCAGAGCCTTTGATTCCCACTACTTTGTACGAGGACTTTATTGAGATGGGGAAGCTTCAGATTGACTCAGATGCTCTTCTCATGATGGAGAAACTGATCGCCAAGTCCCTCAACGTTCATCACTCAAGATGCGTCCAGTACTTTGGGTCACATTTGGCTCGCATTTGTCGTGTGGTCGAGAAAAATGGGAATGGGGTGGATGGGGAGAAAATACTAAGTCATTTCTATGCCATGGTCTTCTTGCGGCCTCCGTGGGAGAAGTTTGTGTGAGTTTTAGTTTTTTGTTTGAGATGTGGCGGATTTATTGTTTGGAGAGGCTTGCTGCTTGCTCAGTTACTCATATGCATACTTTCTATGTGTAGTGACATTTGGAATAACTTCAAGATCCACGTCAGAATTGTTTCTCTTCTCATTGAACTGTACGGAGGGATGGGCGGTGAGAAAACTCGAACACGGAAGAAGCCCAATGTGCTGTTGGAGATGGACAGAGCCTCTGTTGAGTACGTGATGTCTCGTCAGGACTCATTTTCTCCGGACCGTAAGTCTCAGCCGACCTCCGAGCTTCAAGATGCGGAGTGGTACTGGGGCGACATTTCCAAGTGAGTGTTCCCTCCTGTCACACATTCCTATGTGGAGTTGCTGAATCCTGCGGAATTTTATTTTAAGTTCCTCTTTTGTTTTTTCATTGATGCGGCTCTAACAGGGAAGAAGTAGTTGAGAAGCTCTATGGATGCGAAGATGGATCTTTTCTAGTGCGGGATGCCTCTACTAAAAACGGAGAGTACACTTTGACCGTGCGTCATGGACAGACTCCAAAATTGCTTCGTATTTCCCATCGCAATGGCAAGTATGGGCTTATAGAGCCATTCAATTTCCCATCAGTGGTGGCGCTGATCACTCATTATCGAGAGCATTCACTTGCGGAGTACAACAATGCTTTAGATGTGAAGCTACTCTACCCGGTGTCCAAATATGAAAAGGTTTGCTGCTCACTTTTTTTTTCATGTGAATAATTTGTGAGGATTTCTTTGGAGAGCGTTTTAAAAAATTATGACAATAATTTGAATTATTATAGGGCGATGAAGATGGTGACAAAGACAAATTACTCTACCGCTTGATTCAAGTTAGTCGAAATTACCTGATGAATTCAAGGTATTTCGAACTGCATTCAGAGCTTCAGGGGAAGACGTTGGATGAAATTCACTTGAAGGTATTAAAAGTCTTTTAAATTTTGCCACTTGACAATTTTTTTCCAAGTGACTAACTAAATGAATTGTTGCAGAAACAAGCAATTGAAGCCTACGACTGTGCTATTGGCTTCTTTACGGAGCAGATTCATGTTCACAAGCAGCTACAGAGTCAAAGTCAGATTGGAGGAGATGCATCAAAAGAGTACAAGTGAGTTATATATAGAGAGTCCGTGAGCGTTTGTATTGGACCAACGTGCTGATTTTTTGTTTATTTTGGTTACAAAATAGTTTGGAAGAAAACTACATGTACTTATTTCGTAAACTGAAAAACATGGAAGATGGACGAACTCAATTGGTGGAGAGCCTGAATCTGCAACTGACTTACAGTCGTATTGTTGAGACAGAAATCATCAACTTGAAACCTCAGCTTGCTCAGTTAAAAAATCAACGGGCTCGATTGATAAAGTAAGGAGCTGAAATATTTAAAATGTTTTTATATGCTGGATGAAATTCATTGATGAAAAAAATTATTTGTTGAAAACGCATAGTTGTGTTCATATTTAATCCCCCGGCTGTGTTGTTGCAGGCGACTGGAACATGCAAACATTGACATCATGTCTGCTGTGTCCGTTGGGATTCTGGATTTTTGGGATGAGTCTTTGTGGTACAAGGCAGATGCATCCCGTCAGGATGCCGCAGTATACCTCCGCGGCCGGCCTGATGGTACCTTTTTAGTGCGTAAGTCCAGCAACGGAGAAATCGCCCTGTCGCTCATCGTTGGAGACGGTTTCATTGGCCACTGCATAATTTATACCTACAAGAATGGAGAAGGATTTGGCTTCACGAGGCACAGCACCCACTTCCCATCTGTACGAGCTCTCGTCCTCTACTACTCGGCTCATTCCTTGGCCGAATTCAACGTGCAACTTCAGACTTGCTTAACTCATCCGGTCTTCGCATCCGAACCTAACCCGCATCTCCCTACACCGTGAATGACATGAATGATCCATCAGTTTTTTCTTCTTCCTTTTGTATTCATTCGTTGTCTCCTCTTTGTCTTCATCTTCTTCATCGTCGGGTCAAGTGAATATGGACTTATGCTGACACATGAAGGGACTGCGTCAACTCGCTGAAGTGAAAGTATCATCACAAAGCTTTAACAAACAAACAAATAATAGGGTAGTGGTCATCGATTTGACTGTATAGTGAACAAGTGTACCTGACATATTTTGATGGTACCTTGAAGAAAGTGAGTGGACGGGTTGACAGTGTGTCTTTCAAACTTCATGATGGTTCATCATCCGGAATGTGTAGTTTGTCACAAGAAGATGGATTCTGCAGGAAAAGTGCGCTCTTCTTCTTCTGAGGAAGGAAAAAATGTTTTATGCTAAGAAATTTGTGAAGGTTACCAAAGTATGCAGACGACTTGTCATGTCCAATTTATTGTAGTTGTAAAAAGAATGCTATAGCTCTTCAAAAATTCATTTTTCTTTTTTGAAATCTGCACGAAGGAGGTGACGAGGGCTTTTATGTTTAGCTGATTATGAGTATAAGTTTTGTGTAAAGGAAACCCTGTGTGGTTTCATCTGACTAAAAGTGAGCTGTAAATAAGCTCTCGCCTCTGTTGTCATATACGTAATGCTACTCAAATGATGGAAATTATTATGCGTCTGAAGGAAGTGTTGTTCACCTCTCGTGAACGCCGCCAGACCACATGTAGCAATTAGTTTTCGTTCCGCTTGTCAATCTTCTTCTTCATCATGTTGTTCAGTTGAATAATTGTGACGCTTATTGTCTGCCTATGTATGGTGAAGGAAAAAAAATTGCATCATCACATATGTACACATTGTTGATCCACCCATGAAATGGAGTGTATGTTGGAAGATTTATGATATATTTTTATTGTAGTCAATTACATACTGTTTCTCTCTCTCTCTCTGCACAGCTTTAGATGAAAAAGTTTGAACAAATTCTTTGATGTAATAGAAGACGTATAACTAACTAAGAAGTAACGTATGTTTACAGTCAGTTGTAAATGGTTCAAGTAAGTTATGGAGGAACCAATAGACTTAATGTTTTTTCCCGAGGATATTTTTTACATGTACACAGTTATTGGACTGAATTACTGGACTCCTGAATGGTTTATGTAGTGGCTGATGGGGTTCTTAGGATAAACTGTGTACTAGTAATAATGTAATCTGACTGCAGTGTTTAGAAGCTTATATATTGAGAGAAGAAGAGATTGTTATAGTAGGGTCCATTGTTGTTGCATTGTTCATGCTAGCTTGAATTATTATTATTATTATTGTACTCGAAATCCTTTATCTTTTAGGGCTAAATAATATCCATACAGTATGTACCTTTGCGATGAGCATACATTTGCTGCGTACATCTGCCGACCGACGATGACGACTTGACTCCATAGTTTGGACTCGTCCACTTTGTTATACGGAGTTTAAAAAAATTAGTTTGGGCTTATGATAATGATGATGATGGTGACACCGCCGCCGTGTTCTGCAGGACGAGCAACGCCGGGTACAAATACTCCGTCAGAAACAATTAAATTCTATAGCATCCATTTAGCCATGAACAAGTTGTTAGTATCTGTGCAGAGATATAAGTAATAATTATTAGATTTGAATGGAAAGAACTGTTATTTTTATTACAGCTATAGTGGAACAAAGGAGGAAGGTTTTGTGTGCCGTGTTACAGGAGGTATTCGTTTTGTAGTAGTAGCGATCGACACAAATAATCATGTTGTAGTTTGCTGGGATAAATTCCTGTAGGCTCAATTACCATACTGCTCGTGTAAAACTGGCACCACTTAAAACTGTTTGGACGTAGAGCTGAATGCATTGCCGTATATATAAATTTATAAATGTGTACTAATGATATTGTTTTAGCATTATGTTTAACAACAATCTCAGTATATTGTGTCATATATAAGTTATTATGTAAGATTTGTTGCGGAGGAGCAGATTTTCATTCCATCTTGTTTAGCTTGACATTAGATAGTTAATGCGAGTGATGATAATAATTATTGTTCTCTTAGGGCGGGGCACTGTATGCTAATTAACTGAAAAATTGTATGTGAACACGTCGCCTTCCATTTGATTGTGTGTTTTAAATTTTGTATGCATTATTATTATTATTATTATTATTATTATTGCTCTTCCGCGTGTAATGTGAGCTTGCAGTCCCGGGATTATCTGTCGGAAGCTTGGCGATGATGACGACACGTTGCTATCACGAAAGCAAATGAATGTAATTTACAGGAGGGTTTAACAAGAATGTTAGTCTTCTATAAGCTTAACATAACATATGTATGACTGGAACAACGGTAACTGCCATTATCGAGAAATGTTAGGATATATTAGAAATACATATATATATATATATTAAGGTTGACTGGTAATGAAAAGTATGGGGAAAAAATGTTATTATGTCACTCGTAGAGTATTACAGACTGTAGGGAGGTTTAGTTAGTAAGACGCTTTGCTGTGCACGAAAGTGGTATAGATTTAAGTGGTTGCTGGAGCTTATAGTTTGATAACTTAGAAGAGAATTTTTTTTAGGGATATAAGTTGGAGGAACTGTTCAGGATTCCACTTGTTATTCAAGAAATCTAGTCATGCTCATGATGATTTTCAAGCGGGGAATAGTAAACTGATTGGAATGCTAAAAAACATAAAGAAACAGTTGATTTCGGTAGAGAGACAACGGTGCCAATTTTGAGTAATTTTTATAATGAATTCCAATACTAATTATTAGCAATTCGAATGGATTTATTGATGCTAATTAATAGCTGTTGTTGCTCTCATTTTGAAAACTTGTAGTGTTGATTCAGGACCTAATCTGTCTCTGTCTGCATTATTCTTGGCTCTCACAGTTCCCTTTGCTTTACCTTTGTAATGGAGCTTGAATAATATATTTAGTTTTGTACTTACAAGATAGAAAGGAATATTTAGGGACAAAAAAATTATCAATTTGCATTGGTTTCGCATGTCTCGGATCTATCCGAATTTCCATTTTGATGATTACCGTGACCGTGTGTTCATGTTTGTAGTTGTAGTGTAATAGTTATTATTATTATAATGAGGATAATTGGAGTCTGATTTGTAAACTGCTGAGTTTCTTGTAGTGTATTCAGGAGAGTTTTTTGTTGCTGTTTTTTTTGTGAAGAAGACAGATGCATAATCTGCCGGGATGGGATATGGATGGAGCGGGTGTCGTATAATATGCATATGTGATGGTGATGATGATGACAGCTCGGATGAATGAGCTGGAGTAAAATTCAGTGAAAGCGGATAGTTATTTGATCATGATAAAATAACTTAAAATATGTGATCAAATATTATGCAAGTGGCTGGCCTTTGCTGAAGGATTATTGGTCTGATTGATGATTGTAACTAAAACCAAAATAAAGGAAGATGATGATTATGAATGATGATAAGTATTTTTTGTCATGGGATTTGTTTTCATTGCACTTTTGCTCTTTGTTAGTGTGTTAAATGGGGAGATCTGATATGTGTAAGTTAAACCGTACACTTTTAGTTGAAGATTCCTGTGTGAGTTTTAAATTTTGTAAGGGTGAGAGTGGAGTAAATAAATAATGCTTTCTCTTGCCAGTTACTACTTACTACTACTAATCTTGTGGCTCATGTGGCAAATTTATTAGCATCAGTCTTTGAGTTTTTATATGAAGCACGGCTTTAGCTGACGCCGACGCCAAACTGGTTACCTCGGGATTCTGCAGACATCTATGGCTATAATGAACAAGAGTTTTCTGAAGCAGCAGAGCAGAGGTGACTAGAAGGTTATATAATTTGACTTGCTGGGAGCTGCTATATGATTTCCAATCGACACGAGCCAGCTCCCTGCTGATTGTATTTGATCCATCCCAGCCATTTTTTATGGAATTACTATTTACAGCAAGAGTGCAACTATTAAGACAGCCTTAAAGGTGCAAAGAATCCTGGCTTTAGTTTTTTTCTTGCTATGAGTCACGTTTTTCAGCCGAACAAACATGGGACTAGTGGTGAAGAACGTGGACATTGTAGTAGGCCCTAGGGTTAAGATTAAACAGAAATGGGTGATCAATTGTTGTTGTTGTAACAAATGATATTGTTAATATATGTAGTACTTATTGGCAGCGTCGACTGCGCTTAAAAAATATCCACTCCACAGCATGTGTAGGCCGAATTGAAATGCAAATGTTTGAAGGATCATAGGGCAAGATATGATTTGAACTTGAGTACGTAATGATCATGATCATGAGTCACAATAACAATTCGCCGCAAGTTCATTAAAAAAAATAACATGACGTCAGAATACTTAATCATGTCTTCTTCACCTTACTCACTTTCTCAGTGGCTCCTGCCTCTGTTTTGGCCAAATCATCTGCAAAGGATGTGAGTAATGCGGTAGTATAGTCTTTGGTCAATGTGGTGGACCCTTGTATGGCAAATGTATAGCAAGTTCGAGGAAAAGTGGTCAATTCTTAGAACAATGAAACTGTAGTTACTCCACTGGCAGAAGTAGACGATGTATGTTATTACTACATGAGTCGGCTGAGTTAAATCTAAATAAGACATATCATCATGTTACCTTTGCTTGTATAAATAAAACTCTGGTCCTCCATCTCCACTACGGACATTCGTTGCCAACGAGTGAAGCATCCCACTACAGTTTCCCTTAAAGCAGTGCAAGCTAATTTGCATAATACTGGATTGGGAAACTGGTCCGGAAAAAAGTGGCATCAAGGTTATTCCATAGCGTTTAAGTTACGCATTGAAATTTTAATCTAGTCGTTGGTCCAAACTAAATCTTCATTCACTTATCGTCAGCGTTCTGCTTCATTCACAATGTATCTTCTCCCGGTGGCCATCCTTTCTGCATCCATTATTGCAGTAGTCCAGGGAGGAGGCTACGCCAGGCCTCCTAGCCAACAGTATCCATGGACGTCATATACTACTGAAAGAGCCACAGATCTTGAAAATCTTCAACAACCACCAACGCCTTCGGATTTAGCCCCAAGAATTCAACCGGTAACTTCATCGAGTGAAGGCATCAAGGGTGGTGGCAGCAGACCATTGGGACATGGCCATAGGACCCCTTGTGGACCTTATCCTTGGGCTCTATGTCAAGGAGCAAGACGTCGGTTTCCTCTACAAGGTGAAACCAGTGGGGCCACAAACAACAACAACAACAACAACAACAAAGATGGAGACAACTCATTGGAAACGTCCGCATCTGAAAACACCTTCTCCATTGCTGGCCCAGGTCTCCTGGACAATCGTATTTATGGATTAAATGGCGATTCCTACCACAGTTTCTCCGTCTACCGCAACCCAGTGAACGGACAGACATTTACTCAAAGGACATACGTGCCAACTCGAATTTTATTTCATCGTCCTCATCACTTTGGTCCCCACTTGGTGCACCTCCCCTCACCAGACCCAGGGAGAAAAATTATTATGTATGGAATTGTTCATGGTCATGGCCACGGTTGCAATAAGTGCGGAGGTACGACAGCTCAACCCGACTGGAAAACTCCAAGGGTCCCGGCCATCTATCGTACATCAACTACTCAAGCCACCGTCGAAACAGTAGAGCCAACCACTTCCACAACACCATATCCGCCTACAACTTCGTATCCAGAATCGCAAACGTCAAATCCCCAATTCGGAAGTGGTGAAAGCTCTGAAGTTGATATTGTTACAACTGCCGAGCCACCGGCTACAACAGCTGTTCCAGACTATGACAAAGACGCCGAATCTGTTTGAAAATAATTAACTTCACCTTACCCTTTTTTCTTTACCATTCGCATGAAAATAAATACTCTTGTTGTTTTTCTGACGTTGTGCAAAAATTTACTCATTCATCTGAAATATTAAATGGTACGTCGTACATACGTGTGTGATTCATACAGGTGCGATTCCTTACTGCAGTCAAGATAATTGGCTGGAAGGAGCACTGATATCACTAGCATATCTTGATCTTATACTTTATTTGTGTGTCCATAGCACACACAAAAGGCAAACCGTATGTACTATATACTACTAGAAATTACTACCCATATTAGGCAAGTGATGAAAATCATTTAGTTTCTTTCTTCGTCTTCTACTTCTTCTTCTTCATAGCACATGATGATTTCTATTCAATATAACCGTCGGAAAAATCACAAATAAGAGTTTTTCATCTTGTCATGTGTGAATAATATAAAGTTTTGATCGTTAGTATTCTAAGATTATCATCATCATCATCATGACACGTGGCAAAAAAGACTATGAGGAAAAGAGATTTTGCCTATAGCTTCCCATATTAATTATTATTACCTGCCATTATTAATGCTTTAGCTGATAATATAATAATAATAGTTAGCAATCACTACCACAATCTCACTCTAACAAATGACACATTATGTTTTTGCACACACCACCAACGACCACATTCATAACACTGGGTCATCATCTTCACCATCTTATCACCTACAACTCTCACAAGGCTTTCAACACACAAATTATTATAATTATACACACCTTCGTCAGCACATCATCCTCCGATACTCCCCGACATGGCGAGTATTACATATTCCGACAAGTCACACAGATAAACAAATTACACAGTCGGTAGTACAAATATCTTTGCTGAAACCAAAAACAACAAATTATTCATACAATTTTTACTCTCTCTAATTTCCTGAATCGTGCTGTGCTCTTTTACACTGATTACTCGACTACTACAGTGTCTAACAAGTTGTAGAGAAAAAGGGTAAAATTTCTTCTTGGCATATGTAGCTGCCAAAAAACTTAGATATAATTTCTCACAGTCAATTCATGTGACCAACTCATGATTTTCCAGTAATATCAACAAACCACGTTGGTCACAGCACAGCAGTGTTCCGTCCATCAGGTTCTTGATGATTGTAGAGCCTCATCAAATACATTGGACATGGGAAACTCATGATGATGGTGATCTGGAATCACTAAATTCTTAACCTCCAGTCTTGAGCCACACGATGTGGGAATGTGACATCTTCTCATACTAATATTGAACATTATTCGAACAACATGTTGACGAATAATAAAGAATTCTATTTTACATAATAATATCTATAGAATATAATATAATATATATATACTGCAGAAACTGTAGGACTACATAAAAAATGACGCTATACTGGAAGCCAAAATTTTCTATGTATTATACTAAAAAAACACAAACAATAAATCTGCTCCTTCAATACTCTCTTTCTCTCCTCTTTATATAACTGGCCAAATTTTTATCATATTACCACCGGCATTACTGGAAAAGGAAGGGATCATAATAAACAAATAACATTAACAGATTCAACCTTTAACTTAATTCGCTGCACAAGCACACACGTCTCTTCAGTTCATATAGCGTGAACCTCGAGCATGAAAATACACAATAAAGCGATTCATCGTCCCGTGTCCCGAACGTACTCTATGTAAAAATCTTCTCACGTACAATAATAATAAAGATATAATAAATGACTAAGAACAAAACGAATTGGAGTACACGTTTGTTTAACTGAGCAGAACCACTTCTCCTGTGTTTGTGCCGTAAATGATACCGTAGCCTGGTATTGGAACCCAGTGCATACAATTAATACTCATCAATGTGGGTTGCGTGTCCGCCAACAACTCCTTCACTGGAACTAGCTTCACATGCTCTCGATCCCGAGTTAAACTGAGAATCTGTGCAAAAAACAAATGACCACATTGTTAATACAACTTCAATATTAATATTAAATTCCTGAAAATATTTCCCCTGCTACTGCACTCCATACCTGTCCAATATTGCGAGACGGATGCACAATACGATAGAAGGGTCCACGTCCAGCGTATCCAACGACGATGTAATCACAAGAAGGCGATATGGACACGGACACAGTATTCTGGTCAAAGTGGTACGTGTACAAACTGGCTCCTAAAGTCTCATCTCGCAGACTGTAGATCCCCACGGCGCTGTACGACCCATTATCAGAGGGTTGTAACACCGCAATAAACTCGGAATCTGATGACACATCTAATGTCGCATCCGAATGCAACGAGCAGGATGCAGTAATGAGACCAGAAGTACCTGCAATTGTACTCAAAATCAGTCACACATCCTCATAGACTTTCATACGCCAAGCTACATGTATCTACTCACGGTCAGTAATATCAGGGATGTAAAATTCAGAGAAATCCCATTTCTGAATCCGACTGGAGAGAAAAGCAGTGGTGGCTGCGTCCATTGTATAATAAGTCTGAGCCCTAGTCCGTGCTACAAATTCAAAATTTCACATGAAAAAATAATAGTTCTCCCATCTTAAAAATTACACATTTCTACTCAGTACCAAAGCTCAGCAGAAATGTAATTGTTTGTGTAAAGCTCAATTTTAACGTACGTGTGATCAGTATTTCGGGTATGTATCCCGGATAGAATCGGACACCAGAGTCTTGTTGAGTACCCGGGTCATCTCCATTATTCGTTGGATTTCCAGCCATGGCATGATGGATATGAAAATGATGTGCATTACGATACATAGAGTATTGAGGTACTCCATAAGCTGAGTTTGAATTTTGACGATTGCTCCCCCCACCACCTGAGCTCCCCCCAGAATTCCCACCCCTTCCTGACCCACTTGAGTATCTAGCCGAAGACATTCCACTGCCACCTCCCAAACCTAACCGGGTCCGAGCACTTCCACTAAGTTCTTGAGATCCACTGCTACTACTACTACTAGAACCACCGTGGTTATGGTAACTAGGATCTCCATTCCGCAGTCGAACTCTGTACTGATTGGCAGACCTTTGCTGACGTCGTAGAAACCATTCTCCGAATTGCCTGCAATTAAAAATTCCATTAAAACACCCACCCCAATCCTAAGAGAAAGGACTGCATTTACAAAAAAAAATATAACATACGTGCACATGGGTGGACGAGACCTCGGAGGCTGTTGCCCATGACGCTGACTTGATGCTGAGCTACCGGATGGACTAGACCCATTGTCCTCAGAAAGGTTCGTTGGTCCAGAAGTAGACGGGGAATCCAATGACGGTTGAGAAGTAGCTGATCCAGCAGATGGTAGATCAAAGCTCGCACTCAGAGCATTCCTCGCTGTGGCTTCGTCCACTGTACGCAAAATTGAAGGTCCACTACCGCCCATCCTCGACAAAGGCCTCCCTCTTCTCCTCTCTCGTGATGATAATTCTCTCTCAACCTCAGTAGACACATCAGGGACAGAACTGCCCACCCGACGCTGCTGCCGCTGCAGGCTATCACCGGGACTGCCAACGACAGGAAAAGAAGCAGCCAGCTCACTAGGTTCACTCTCATAAAAGCTCCTCTCTTCGACCCCTGCAACGGAGTCATCCCTTGGCACAACTGACTCCCGCCGCATCATCTCCATGGCAGCAATAGCAGCACGAGCTGTATCCTCCCCCACACGTTGCAACACGGGATTCCCCACTCGGTTCACATCGATGGGCTCCCCTCCATAAGGCCCATCCCCGCGTCTTCCTTCATGACCCCAACTACCCGCATCCAACACATCCGAAGATTCGAATGGCACTGCGGCCCCCACAACCAGATGAGCCTCACGCTCAACTTCCACGTCATCCGAGTCAGGTGAGTCGAGATCAACTCTTGGTATCACCGAACGTCGGGCCCCTTCGATCCGAGATACTTCCACAGGAGTGAGCACATCCCGAAGTCTCAACGTCAACGGCTCCGCCGGCTGATCCACCGTTGCAAATTCATCATTATTGTTGATCAGTCCACGGAAACTGGGTTCAAAATCCTCCGGTGCTCTTTCTCTCAAAGGTTCTCGCTCCTCCTGAGTGATACTACGCTCGTAGCGACTTGAATTTCGCCAGAATTCATTCAGATCACTAGCCCGCTCCTCTTCTGTCAGAGTTAAGGAGCCTCTTAAAGCCTCTTCAGGTGATTCTGCAGGTAAGTAAGACGAAGTTCTTCCGAGCGACACATTGACTGGCGGTGGTGGAGAGCTGCTACTATCCCCACTAGTCCCACTCTCCATAGTTTGCAACAGCGGGTTCGTGGGTCGTGCTGCAGAGAATTCTGGAACTGGAGTATTATTCTCACTAAACGGATCATTTCTTCTATCCGACACACGTCCAGAGCTGCTGCCAGATCTATCCATTGGTCCTCGAGTCCAATCTCTGTTGGCATTCCTATCATCACGACGTGGATCCGTAGGGCGATCATGAGTAAAATGAGCCGGCAAAGGAGAGGTAAGTCTTGGAATTCTTGACGGACTTGGAAAACTTTCGTCATCAAAGTAGGAAGTAGATGTGACTGGGGTGGTGGCAGAACCGGAAGACTGTGATTCTGGAGGAGAAGGAAATGGTCGTCGTCTACTGGCTCGTAGAGATGGATCAACACTAGTCGCTCCACCCGTTGATGTACTCGGAGTCGGCTCATTTGGATTTCCAGCCGTAGTAGTAGGACTCGCAACACTCGTTTGTTCTGGATTGGCTACAGGTGCATTCTGAAGATAGCTAGCTGTAGTCTGAGTTGCTGAAGTAACTGATTCCGATGGCTGCCGGTTTTGTTGTTGAGACCATGGCGACAGCATTGATATCCTCAATTGAATGTCTTCAAGTCTTAATTGACGCTCTAGGTAATCTGGATTGTTGTAGACATTGACTGAGGCCATTGGAAGATACATGACTGAATGTGGTACACTCTCTGGCACTCCACGATTTCCACGCTCGTTTAGAACTCTCTCAATTCGGCTTTCAATGGCTCTGGTAATATGCCCCCGAGCAGTCTGCTGATCCCTTCTAAGAATATCAGCTGTAGCAGTATCAACTGCAAGGCGAATCACACGCCGAGTAGCACTCATCGCATCATTCCCTTGATCATTATTTTGATTTGAATTTTCTTGTGCTCGTCCACCGCCGCCGCCGCCCCATCTCTCTGCTCTCGGTGTGGGATTCCCTTCACTTCCCGTTGAAGACGTGGTGATCGTATTGCTATTAGCTGGTCGACTGGTCGAGTCCTCATCCCTCATCCCACCACGCCTTGCACGCTCGATTGTCGGTCTATCAATTCGCTCCAACGTGACACGAGCTTCAGCCGGTATCATCGGAATGAATGAAACATCAGATGGATTCCGTCTCGACAGCAACCCATTCACATCTGGTCGGTCTGGTGCATCATAATAGATCCTTGGTCCTTGGGCAAATGGCGAATTCTCCAGCCATTGCTGCGGAATACCTGCATGTCGACCCCAATTCCCTTGACTGGATGAACGAGATGAATTGGAGCTATTGCTATTATTCCCACCACCACTACCACCAGCAGACAGTGCGGCATTACGTTGACGAAAACCAAAGAGTGACTCCAAAGCTTCAAAAAATGTTGACAAATAGTCCAAGTAAAGAGTTCCTCCGTCCGCACGTGGCCTATCAAAGTCCGCGAATGATGTGACCGAGTCTAACACAAGCAGGCCAGGCTGAATCAACACTAAAGATCCACCTTGGGGGAAGAAGATTTCCGTCTGATCCGAGTTGTATGCAACTCGGTAGCGAGCATTGTTGAAACTCTCGGACCTTTGTATGGCTGAGATCTGGCGGACACTTGTGGTATGAATGGGCACTAGAGAATCATTGCGTCGATAGTCAGAGAGAGCCTGTTCTTCATCTCGGGACACTGGCGGCCAGTAGATCCCAATCGTCTGCGTTCCATTTCTCCAATAACTTCCACGAAGGAACAGTCCAATGGGAAAGACATAGACATTTGGAAGAGGTCCTTCTCTTAAGGCAACTGGCTCATTTGAGTCGGCAAACTCCGTGGATCGGGGTGCATACACAGGAATTATTTCATCCCCAGCACGCATGTAGTAGATTAAACCGAAGTTGCCATTTAATCTCTGCGGTAGAGGTCTTCCAGAGTTGCGACTACTTGCAGCAGCAGTTCCTCCTCCTCCAGAAGTGGATGATGTTCCCTGGGTGGAAGACAAATGGGAGGACGATGATGAGGTAGAAGGTAGTGACTGTAAATTAGGGACAGATCTTCCCATTTCGCTCCAAACGTTACTATTATTATCACGTGAATAATTCCCGTATCCCTCTGCTGTCCGGTTCCTTGCAGGTCCATAAGGACCCGGACGTCGAGGATCTCTTCTGTAAGAACGTCGATCGGGTCGATGACCTTGTCGAGCAGAAGGATGAATAAATGCAAATCCATGAGGGAAGATTCTTTGCCAGTTTTCACCATCCGCACCATCACTTAATTCTGCTACTGTCGTCGAGGTTGACGACGACGATGGCAGCGCATTCCTTCGGATAGGTTCACTACCACGGTGAGTAGTTAAAAACACGTGGACACCCACATCACTTGAAATCCAACCTGGACCCCCAGCGTACCACTGATTAAAATAATTTCCAGCTAATTGTGCTGCTGATAATGGGTTAGAAAAATTAACTGCTGCTGGATTGGCCACTGAAGGCTCTGAAGCCACGCGTGGTTCGGAAATCGTATTGTTGTTATTATTATTGCTGCTGGTGTTGTTGTTATTGGTGGAGCTATTGCTGGTGCTAGTGGCAGAGGTCCTTGACTCGATTCTTCCACGCGGTTCCCGAACTTCACGAAAGTTACGAGTTTCTAATTCCAAGCCTGTCTCAATTGTAGGCCACACAGTGAGTGTCGGGGTCTCGCCCATTTCCGAGAGGCAACGCATTCTTGGAGGGGGCCTTTGTGATTGATCTCGACCACCGAAGGGGCAGTTTCGTGCATGTTGCTCCATTTCGTTGTTACTACCACGACCCGCCACAAATTGGAACTCTCGAAGAATCCTTCTTTGGCCAAGGTAGCCAATATTTGGATCGTTTGGACTACGTCCTGTACCCCTGGACGTGCTGGCTAGAGGTTCAGTGCTTTCTGTGCTTTCACCTGCTGAAGTACCTCGTAGTCCTCCACCTGTGGTTTCATATTGCATGGATATTGCTGGTGGGACCTGGGTTCGTGTAGCTCCACCAGAGCTAATTGATGGGGCTCCTGTACCTGGTCCGACAGGAGGTATCAACTCGGCACTTGCGGTGAGACGAGGACCAATTGTTATTCGCAAGATAGCATTTGAAGGATTACCGGATGAGTTCTGCTGATTGGTAGCTGGACTGGAGAAGGATCTAGGTGCCGCCCCTTGAGTTGTTCCTGGAGTGGGCTGAGATGATGCGGAAGAAGGAATAGAGAAGAATCCAGCATGGACTGATCCATTATTTTCAGCGTGAGATCGTATAGAATCCAAAGTTCCACGCGAGAAGTTTGAGAATGCTGCTCCATTTGATGCATTCGTGACGTGAGTTCTCAAAGCATCTAGACTTCCTCGTGCCAAACTTGTCAAAGTGGCACGGATTGATGACTGGAGCTCTCGAGTCTGCTCCTGAAGCAATTCTAAATGACTTCTGATATTTTGAAGTTCGATGATGTGTTGAGTTTCGATATGAGTCACAGGAGCATCCCGACGTGCTTGGCTACAACATGAAATGAACCAATTTAAATAATTGAATTCAATTAATTTTAGAAATTTAGATTAAATTTGAAGTACTTACCTGCACAAGTTTTGCATTTCTAAGATATTTTGGGCTAAAACTTCAATGTTCCTCAAATCAGTATCATTCCTGAGGCGACTAGGAATACTAGAATTGCTTGGTCCAGCAGTGGCATTTACTGTAGCTGGAGTAGTGCTTACTGGAGTCGACGGACCTTGACTGGCATCAGAACTCTCTGGAGTATTAATGATTTCAAGTAATCGAGCTTCTAGTTGCATCAAACGAGACGTCCCTGGTTGCTCGTTACCACCGCTACTGTTTGCACTTTCACTTGACTGAGCCTGGACCTGTAGTGATAGAATATTCATAAGATTCTCATAAGTCAGAAGAATGGAATGAATACTGCGTGACTTTAAGCTCGTCCTTCTTACTTGTGCTCTGCTACTCTGGCCAGACGACGAAGGAGTTTCTAAACTGAGTGGTACCACCGGATTCTGCACAGGTATAATGGGTTGTTCGCGTACACTTCTGGACGTTTCTAATAACCTAGGAATACGACTGCGTAGGAACTGTTGGTAGTGGCTGACCAGGTCTTGATAATGGCTAACGAGCTGACGATAGCTCTCCTGGAATCTGTCCTGTCGACGGTTCAAAACCTACGGGAATATTCCACGGTAAGTTTCATAAGTGAATACTACAAAGTTGCTACAACTTTGAGAAGGTTTGTGAAGTTACAAGTCATCAAAGTAAAAAAGTTTTAAGCTAACCATTGAGGCTGCTTCAGCTTCAGCTGCTGCGGCAAATGACTCGGCGAATTCTGCCATATCTCTATGGGGATGAGCTTCTGCATTTCTATTTTCTTGAATATCTCCAATACCAGTAGGTCCCTGAAAATTTTAACACAGAAATTTTCCATTAAAATGTCACCACATGCTCAGTATAGGTGCCATGATCATACCTCCCGATTATCACCAATGTCTTGACGGTCATGTACTAAGTAGCGATACGACGGCAGTCTTGGATTTCCACGCGATAGGATATTTGGTCGATGATTCGCACCTGAATTTGAGGTTTGTAGGCCTTCTCTTATCGGAGGCGTGGGAAAGTTGGTGATTCCAGTGATCAGACATTTCCCAAGTCGGTCGAAGCGTACTAACCTGTGGGTAAGGCAATGATAAGTAAACAAAGCACATGCATAGATGATTCGTAGAAGTGAAAACTTACCGAACTTTTTCCTTCGTATTTTCAGTTGAGCATCTTGCCAAGGGATGTGGTAGGCCCCAGTCCCAAAATATTATTTCATTGAATGTTGCAATAGCTAATAGTCGTACTGTCGGATGAAAAGCGAGCGAAGCTATCACCGTGCCCGAATCTGTCACCAGTACTTCACTACCGCCCTATAAGTAATTATTACAAGTAAATTGAAACATGTTTTAGATTCTATGGGAGATTTTGGAAGCTACTTTCACCGATTTGTACCTTGAGATCCCACACTCGAACATGACCAGCAAGGCATCCAGATGCTAATACATCATTCTGAGTCGGATGAAAAACCACACACCATGGAGTTCTCGGATGTCCACTCAAAGTTTGCAATATTTCTCCATTCCGAACGTCACAAACATAAACATTGTGATCACCATGACAGGATGCAAGTTTGGTTCCATCTGCGCTGAAGGCCATGTGAAAAGTCGTCCGAGCACCAGCTGGAAGCTTGAATTTCTGAATATGATACACCCAAATAAAGATTATTACCTCACTCTTCAAGCTCGTCTACTATCAAATCTTACAACTAAAACTCACCCTCCGATTCACTGTTTCTTTCGTGCATAGTGTATGAACAGCTTTGGTGGCTAATGTCGTGGATACAACTCTCCTCCCAACTTGATGTCTTGAATAAGGTTGTGTAAATCCTAGCTCTCGAAACAATAGCTCTCGAGGTATCGGATGACCATATTCTCCTGGTATAGGATCACGAACTTCTTCCTCTTCGATTTCAATTTTTTCCATTATCTTCGACTGTCCACCCGGCTGCTGCAAACAGAGCCTCTGTCATGCAAGCTTTCACAATGACTCCTACAAAAATCATCAAAATGTCCACCCAATTAGTACACAAATGAACATGACTTACACGCCTTACATCTTCCACTCACATATGTACAAAATTCACAAATAAAACTCCAACATTTCCTCACACATCAATCGTCGGCCTATCAACAGACACAACAACAAAAACCGCAGCAGCCACACATCTTGCTAAATCTCACAACAAACAATCCCATTCTTCGGGCCGATTAAGGCAACAAATGAACTCGAATTTGTCAACAAGAATAACACTTGTATCAATCAGCAAACTGAAACTACTCTCACACTGAAATAGAATAATAATCTTTGACAACTCGGTGGAATCACTTTCACCGCTATTATCCCAAAACTTTCACATCCAAATCCCCTACACCGAACTTTGAAGATCAACAGATTATAATATTGACTTTTACATGAGAATCCATTGTCCCAGCAGCCCATGAATCCCCTCAACAATCTCTTCTATCTTCAAACAAGAACAATTTAATCAAATCCTTCAAAGCCCAACTTGCCACAACTTCTTTTCATCATCAAAGACGAAAACAAAAAAAAATGAATCCCAGCTCCGGTAACAGCTCCTCAGTATGAAAATTAAGTAACTGAATCTAAGACCTCGCCTCCAACCCTCCAAATATACTGTCGTCGTGGCACAATCTCCCATACAACATATTTCACCAAATTATCACGATTATTATCAACAACATAATCATTACTATCAACAGCATCATCATTATTATATTATTAGAATCAACTCGAAAACTGACTGTGAGTGAGCGGATGCTCCTGCAGATGCTCCTCCTGCTCCTAATGATGATGATGATCTTGATCCAGATCTTGTCCACTCAATCTCTCTTTTCTCACCATACAGCCTTTATCCAATTCATTAAAATTTGAGCAGGACACTTTTTCTTCATAAATCCCACACTATATAATATTGATGATGATGTTGATAATATCCACTATCCACAACAACAGACTCCCAGTATAAGGACGACATCCTCCATTTCATAATATTCTTTTTAATATTATTGTCAAATATTCGGAGGGAGTCATCTAAGTAATTTTTTTTTAATATAAATTCCAATCCGCAGAAAATTATTCACATCCAGAATCCAGGCACTACTATACTCGTCTTCCAATCTTCTTCATCAGCTTTTTGACACATAATATTATACTCACTCGGTCTTCTCAAACAGCACACACACATTCATAGTCAGACAAACCGAAACACTCACACACATACACACACTTGTCTACATCAAAGGCAGACAGACAGTGGAAGTTGTAGGAACATGTGAATGTATTCTGAGTAACCAAGGGCTCATTTTCACAGCCTCCCTCTCATACACAAATACATTCGGCAGCAGCAGTGAGCGAGCGGCGCAGTGAGGAGGATAAAATACAAAGTCTTTCCTTCCTTCCTTCCTTGCTTGCTTCAATTCAGTCAGTATAGTATAGTAACTAGTAACACTACTCCTCTGTGTAAATACAAGCAAAGACCTGTGGTAGTAGTAGTAAAGTGTAGTATAGTAGCAGCCAGCAGTCAGAGTTTTGAATAAGGCAAAGAATTTTTCACTCACTCTCTCTTACTACTACTCACATAGAGAGTAAAAGGGAAGAATATATTCGCCTCTGTCCCATGGGCCATGGCGAAGCAAATGCAATCCAATGTGTGTGTTTACTATAAAGAGAAGGATCCTCAGAGTTCTTAGCTCCAGTACACACACAGATGGTGTGTGGGATCTTCGACTAAGACTGTGTACTTGCTCCGCTTCAAATATAATGGCCCTTCAATGAATAAGATATATATATGACAAAAATCACGTCTGATAAGGCACCATTTAAATAGCATGTCTGTTAAGGCTCCATTTAAATAGCATGTCTGTTAAGGCGGCTCCATTTAAATAGCATGTCTGTTAAGGCACCATTTAAATAGCATGTCTGTTAAGGCACCTTATAAATAGAATGTCTGTTAAGGCACCGTTTAAATAGAATGTGTGAGAAGCCACCGTTGAAATGTCTGAAATTTAAGTTTAAGCAACTATAAACACGGTAGATTTAGTTGATGGCAGACTGGCTTTGTAGTTGATGGTGTGTGCTTTACTGCGGAAATTCTCACTGCGCCCCAGCCGTCCAAACTTTAGCGTGATTCTTGGCAAATAATGTTGTTGTTATTACGATGGGAACAGAATGTTAATGATGTTGAAAAGGTGAAAAAAGTAGGTGGGAGCAAGATGTTTGAAGTAAGTGGAGATTATATTGAGCCATCTTGGAGACAGGTGTGGGGTAGTTTTTTAAGAAACCTGTGAGGGCCTCACGGGTTGAGTAGGTATGAGCACGTGGGAAGGTTCTTAAGTTGGATTCAAGTGTAGTATAAGCTGAAGCGATGCTTAAGTCTTTTGAGGTGTTTGTATGCGAGGAGATGTTTGCTGTAGTTTTCTTAAGACATATAGTCTACTTTAGCTTCGTGTGGCCATATGCTGGATTTTTATTATAGTTTTTAATTA
>JAQIWI010000361.1:0-36714 GCA_034698825.1 Deuterosminthurus bicinctus | reverse complement strand
TGAGATGCTTTTTGGGAACCTTGCGCAAGGAATTGTTAGAAGCAGTCAAGACAGTTGAGTCGACAAAGTTGAATGGATCGTCGATAGAAGACAATGCAACTAATTTAACTTTCGAGAAGAATTGTCAGAATGATCAACCACAAATTACAAGTTCAAACGAAGATCATGTCACAATGCCTGGAAAAAACTCCGTACTCAGATGCCCACAGTGTCCATTAACATTTGGACTTCGTTCTGCGCTCCTTAGACACATTGATCGTGTGAATTCTGGAAAGGACAACAAGTCGACATTAGGAATTAAGAAAGTAAACAAGCGCTCTAGTCCTTCAAAAGTGGATGAATGTAGTGCCTTACAAGAGGATAAAGGTCAAAGGGCAGTGAATAAGCCCTCAATTAAACAATTAAAAAGACTCATCGGCAATGGGCACAAAGACCACGACAACAGCCACATCGAGTCGACAACATCTGAAGATAACAAGGATGAAAAACATCGTCACTTGACAAATACTTCAAGCGGTATTTCCCAATCGGTCAGCAATTTGAAAGAGGGCATGCAAGATAGTCTGGCTTCCCTAAAAACTGATAATCGCTTTAGTCATCATACTGATAACAATATCTCTGAGCATTCCTTCACTTCACTTCACGCCACCCCACCGAATGAATCAGAACCTTTGTGTCATTGGGAGCAAGACCATTCATACTATCAGCTAGCGCATCGATGCAATACCGAATTTAAAATGGACATGGTCGATACTAATCCCACCAGGTAAGCTTATCAGAAACATTCGTCCCGCGCATTGAGCAGTAAATTGAATGCTTAACTTATCACAGGACCAATCAGGAACACAACACATCGCCAACCTTCTACCCTAAACGATGCAAGTATTGTCCCAAATGGCTCTTCTCATCTGAAACCTTTGCAAGTCACCTCCAAATCCATGCTAATCTACCAAGTTCATCCCCACATTCCCCTGTCAAGTTTCAATCTAACGTACACCTTGAAAGCCCCATAAAATCCATTCATGATCCTCCATCTGAAGATGACATAACGAGTGATAATGACGTAAATCACCAGCTTGGTGAAGCACCATGTGAAAACGCACCAGCTGATGTTACTTGTGATGTGAAAACCAACTCGAAACGTCCACCGCAGCCGCGTCAACGTGAAAGTTCGCTCTCCCCTGAAAACCTTGAACGAATTGGGAACGTTCATCAGAAGATCCACAAGAAACAGAATGCTGCTAAATGTCATGTTGTCCAAGAGCTCGTCGAAGCAGAGTTTGAATGCGAGAAGTGCGGAAAACTGATTCCAACCAGACAAGCACTGATCAATCATCGTAGAGTACACAAGGCATCGGATGAAACCACCTTCTGTCCTTATTGCTCACGAAGTTTTCGCTACAGAAAGAACTTTAGGTGTCACATGCTGATCATGCACGATGAAATGACTCCTGATGTAGACAAAAATCATGTTTCAAGTCCAAGAACCAGACAAGTGGAAGGCAGACCTAGGACACAGAATAGGGCGAGGGCATGTAAAACGGAAAAACGGAAGGAGACGAAGCTTGATAATAGTGACGACGGTGAATGGGATGGAACGAGTTCAACAAGTGAAGCCGATGAGTGCGATAGAGAGACTTCAAGTGAAATCGATGAATCTGGAGCAGAGAAGCCAAATGAAGGGAAAACATGCAAGATAAAGAAGTCATGGAAACCAGGGCAACGTCACAAGAAGAAACCATGTAAGACTGATGAGAAATGGAAGAATAAGAAAAAAGTACTAGCTCTACCCACTAAACTTCGCAGTTCCAAAGAGGACGACATTAAAGTATCGATGAAATGCATTTCAAAGCGAAAATCATCTACGAGCGCTTCCAAGTTTGAACAATTGGTAAAGAAATGTGATAACCCGTACGTTTGCCTAATGTGCGATTCACCATTTCGGAGGTTCGAGGCATTGAAAATGCACCTTAAAAATTTGCACCAGCTTGGCAACGAGCAGGCTGACGGGCTCGCGTCAGTGATACAATCTCAACACGACCTCGTAGTAGAGTCGGAATTGGCCAAAGAGGAAAGTACCATCGACGAGGACCTCTGGTAGTAATGCATTATGTTAGAGTTGGAAATCAATCCCTTTTGATTCTAAAGGCAATGGATTTTTTGGGCAATTCCAAAGATAACTTGACCCTTCATATGTAAATGTACTGTACATGAGGTATTGAATGCTGTCTGCATCGAGCTTAGGATTTAATAAAATATACAACAAGTGAAACAAGAATGAACGAAACATGACAATAACATAGTTCACATAACATTTTTGCAAATAAAAGTATATCAATCAACCAAAAACTTTAACTGGTTGAAAGCCTTTCTTACCACCATACCACTCTGGCAACTCCTCCATCGGGATTTGTTTCAGAAGTTTGGGGATCCAGACAGATTTATTCGTCCCAAATACCTCCACTCGTTGCATGATTCCTCCCAGGACTGGGCGCATAATGTTCACGAAGCGTTCAGCGATAAAATTTGCTAAATCATACATGGAAATTATCAGTTTAATCAAACCGGTTTGAAGTGTATGCCGACATATGAGGAAAGCCTCGTGCAAGGAAACTCACCATTGATTATATAACCAGAGGCTAGTCGTCTATTAGCGATAGCAAAGAGTTCAACAATCTTCCTTGTAATGTAACGAATGGCTAAAAAAAATTGGAAAAACATTATAACTGTCCATTGCGTGACCCAATAGCTTGATTGATGATGCGAGCAATGAACTTACTGGGAGCAGATGCCAGTTGACTCATTGTGTAGCCCTCCATGTCAACAATGACAAGAATATCTTCCGGCTTTCCCTCACCTTTGTCCTCTCGCAAGCTCATGAGGACGTTGAGGACTAATTTGTTAAGGTAGCGATCGAATTTCTTCTCCAGCTCTTCATCCCCTGCCTCAAACACTCCCTTGATGTCCCATTTTCCAAACTCTGCCACCCAAACTGTAACAAATTGCATTAGAAAATGTACCACACTTGATTAAATGCTTCAATTAAATGGCATTGTCTCTCTCACTTGGTCTCCCTTCCTCATCGTAGCCACTTTGGTAGTAGGGAAATTGCTTCCGAATGGTGTCAGGTGCATCCCATTCCTTGAGTGAGTTGTCGTTTGTGAACTTTAAAGGAAATAATTATGAGTTAAAAGGTAAGCAAAGTATGGCCTTTCTCAGAATGATCAGTTTTTCTTTTGCTTACCGTCAATTCGTCCCCAAATTCTTCAATTAGTCCTGATGAGGTACACACAAGAGAGATGATCACCACAAATACGGAAATAATTGCCGAATGCATATCGAACTCGGTTGGTAAACTTGAAGACACAGAGGATTTGCTACTAGAAGGCCAAGTGCAAGGGCTAAATACACTGGGGTAACTGAGCACACTGAAATACTTAAATTTTGCTTTTATAGTATGAGGACGGAACGACAGGATAGAGAAGAATGAGAAGCAGAGATTTTTGCGAATTAGATTTTCAGCTTAAGCGTATTATAAAGTGAATGCATCAATCAGGATCAAGTCATAATGCCAAAAGCATTCATTAATTAAAGCGTGAGGTGAGTAGACACATGCAGGTGCATAGCAATAATCTTTTACATAACTTCCTACGAAGTACATTAATTTTGCGAAATTACCATCCTGTTTAGCCAGTTCTGCTCCGGTGTACTTGAAGGATTGCGTGAGTACTTATGATAATGCAACTCTTTGTCTATATAAAATGCAAATAAATCACATTCTTCTCAGCTCAAAAGCAATCACATTTCATCCATGTCATGCAGCCAAAGTCAGTCGGACTAAATAAATTTGCAAGGATTTGTCAGTTTTTTTACCACCCACCCTGACCTTTCTTTAGGAAGCTAGGAACTACGTCCCGTTTTCATCCGTCAGGTCTGAGACGCAGTGCAAAAGCTTAAAATTCTAAGTGCATCTGTACTTGAATTTTGCCCTCAATTTCCATAGCAAATCGAGCAAATCTTTGAACAAAGATGAACGAAGATGAGTGATTCCTATACAAGTGTGCTTGGCATACTGACAGTTGGTCATTTAGATACGATTTAAATGTCTTCAAGTCAATATGTCAACCTATTAAAACCGTGACATTCGTCCTATAAAGACTGTAAGTTGTGAGAGGCGATAGGTGCACAACTCATTCAGGCTTCCAAAAAACTCATTTTTAGCCCAGAATCTTTCCCTTCTACAAAATCTTGCACCCTTCAAAAGGGTTCCATGTCAAATGGCCCCTGCTGTAAAGTCATTTCCCTAATCAGCTTGCTTACGTTCTTAGTAAACCATGAACCCGAACCCGGCCGTCAGAGATAATAAATAAGAAAGCAGCTAAATGCATATGGACTCAAAGGCCGATCCTCTGTTGGATCACATCTAAAGCCAAGGTCAAAGTCCATTTTATTCCCTTTCCTCCTCCCGTCTGTCTGTCTCAATGGGGACCCTTGGTGACTTTGGAACGAGCTGAGACCTAAAAATGTTGTAACTGTCGCACATAGCCCCAGTGCCATCACCTTTTCTCCACACCCCTTCTCATATTATTAAGGGTCTCCTCTCAGCATGCCTTGGGTCTCAGAAGGTTTAGTTAGTAGATCCTCATCTTTCAGAAGGTTAAGGAGCTGGCTCGTCATTTAAAGGGCTGGTTTCCTATTGATTCAGCTATTAGTCAGCGACAGGGACTTGCTTTGTACTCGCACCGGAAATCAAATCTCTTATAAGGGAGTCTGTCAGGCATTCATTGCCTTAGTGTTAGAGCCTAACAGTATTGTTAATAAATGTTCCATAGAGGCAATTGCAACCTTTATTTAAGGTTCTACCCTGAAACTTGAAAAGCCATTCGCGACGTCTCACGGCCCCATTAAGAAAGAATATAAGAATTTCATCATCTCATATATACTTTCAAAGAGCGAATATACAAAGCTTGAGCACATATAGGGCTTATATGGAATGGAAAGGCTAAGGCTATAGAATATAGAACAGGATCCTATGTGGAATCCTTTGGTGAGGTTTTGTGGGTTATTGGTTAGAATTGTCGACACAAAAACGACACTCTGAGGTTCCCTTTCCTTTGCAGTAGAACTTTGGTTTGTGCTCGTGTGTTCAGTTCATGTAGTAGAATAGCGTGGATAGTGTGTAGTTGTTGATGGATCTGCATGTGAATCTCTAATTAGAATTTACCTGTTGCGAATGCGAGTTTATTTACGAAGGTTTTTAAAGCGGGAACTTGTGTGGTCGTGGTGGAAGAGCATGTGAAGTGAAGTTTGTTAATTGTCTGTCAAGGTAGCAGTGACAATTAACACAAGAAATCTAAAAAAAAATGAACTGGCAGACATATTTCGTGTGCAATTTTTGCAATGAGCCGTTCAAAAAGCGTGTCAGACTCAAGGGTCACAAGTGGGAGAAACATCCTGAAGTTTTCAAGGCCTTGTTAAGTATTAAAAGTGCTCAGTATAGGTGAGTTGATATGGAAATGCTATTGTCAAGGGATAAGTTTGTTAAACATGTTGGTGTTGATATATTTGGTATTATTTTGATGTAGTTCCAGTGATCACCCTGTAGTTGATTTAGAAGAAGCTCCAGTTTCTCCAGTACGAGATGTCTTTGGTCAACGTCCATTTGATGTGTGAGTAGTTTTGAAATGAGCTGTTTGATTTGCAAGTTTATTTTTGGATGAATTCCTGATGTGGGCATCATGATGACTGGACAATTTTTCATTTATAGCATCAATCAATTGACCGAGTCTGGTGGAAGTTCCAGTAATGCATCATTATCGGACCATGCCAAGGAGACGGATAATTTTGAGAGAATTGAACTTTTTGAACCGAGTATTCTTGATCTGCGTGTGAACAAAGTTCCGGAGCTTGAACCGAGTGTTTCGGAGCTTGAACAACCAAGTGTTCAAATGTAAGTCCACGTCATTTCTTGTACGCATTTGTATTTGTTATGCGTAGTGGATAAGATGTTATTAGTCATTTTCAATAATAGAAATGAAAGCATCGAGTCGGAAGGATCTACCAGGAAGAAATTATCTGAAGGTGTACAAGAAACAGCCAGTTTTAGCCCCGAGCTTCAGCTGCGTCTTCAAACGTAAATCCAAATCAGTTGAATGCATTTATATTCGTCTTAAGTAGCTGATAAGATATGTTGTTATTGTTTTGAATCAGAAATAGAAAGCTTGACTCAGGCTTATCAGCACCCAATGAGGAATCCACTGAAGGAGTCAGGTTTGAGGCAGCAGCAAACTCCAGCTCAAATCAGACTGAATTTCCTGTTCAAATGTAAGAGGACAGCAGTTGTGTGGATTTGTTATATATAAATAATGGGCTTTAATAATGGCTAAAGTTTTAATGTTTTGCTTGTTCACCAGAAATGAAAGGGCTGAGTCGGAAGGATCTTGCAGTGAGGAATCAACTCGAGGCATCAGGGGGACGGTTATTCGCAGCTTAGCTGATGTGCAGTCTTCTGTTCAAATGTAAGTTGAAGCTTGTACATGTTGTGTGCATTTTCTGAACTTTGTGTAAGATGTTCTTGGTATTTCCTACAGCAATGAAGGAGTTGAGACGGCGGGATCTCTCAGTAACAAATTAACGGAAATCGTCAAGGAGACGGGAAACTGCAGCTCAAATGAGCTTCAACCTCTTCTTCCAATGTAAGTCGATATCAGTTGTGAACCCATTTAGCCTTCAGAGTATCATAATATTAACAGTGTTCCAGTGGGACACTTAATATAAACTCATATATTGCACTCTTTATGTTCGTCCTCGTGTCAGGGCATCAAATAACTCATAAGTTTTTATAGCCGTCTAGAATACTAATTGGCGCTACGCTCGTAAAAGTACTTAATCCTCTTACTTTAATTTATCTCCCACAGAACAACAAATGCATTAGACCAGACCAACCCAACAGATCTACCTGTTGAAAGCTTAACTTTTTCATCCCAACAACAAATTGGTGAGCAAGCTGACAAAGGAACCAAAACATTTGCATCACACGTCCAAGATTTGACAACTAGCAGCGACCAAATTTGTGCAGGAGCGAAACGAAAACTTGATGAGACTAACACTGACAAGCCAAGGTGAGTAGTAGACATTAGAGTTGTTTGATTGTAACGTCTAAATGTTTCATGTTCCTGTTGCTCACAGTGAATCTCCTACTAAACATCTCAAGTCCAGTCCGACTGAAAATCCGATCAACCCTTCAGAAGGAGAGCCCATCATATTGCAAACGACAGAAACTCGTGAACACCTACCAACTCCAGTTCCCAGTGCTCTGGACCGAGCATCGTCTCTACGAGAAGCTGAAGACAATAGTGTCACAAATAGGATCTCACCAGCAGTAGTTCGATCCAGTCCCAGAATTAAGCGTAACAAAGCAAAAGCACTCAGAATTCAAAAACTTGGACTGGGAAAAGCGTCCTCGGTCATGAAGGACAGTCCAAAACGAGTGACGAAGAAGAAAAGGAGAGCCAATGGTCTGGAATGGTATGACAAAAAGAAGAAATCGCTGGTGTCTAGACCAGCGTACAAGCTTTGCATGGCCTGCCGACAAAAGTTCAACTCAACTGCCAGTCTCAACGCCCATTTTGAACAAGAACACAAGCATCAAAAGCCCCAACTACGCTGCCCTGGATGTGACTTGGAATTCTGGAATGAATGGCGTTTAAATCTGCACATAAAAAAACTACACTCAAGCGTACCTCGGGAACGGGATAATTCACATGTTCACACTTGTGAAGAGTGCTCAGCTCAATTTGGTCGAGCGGAAATCTTGCGGAAGCATCTTCTGGACAAGCATGGCATCCAAGTAGGTCCGAATGAGGGCAATTTAGCTAGTGGGTCCATTCCCATTGTGAATCATGACGGTTCTGAACGTGACCATGTGCACGTTATCAAAGGAAAGTTTGTATGCCTTGACTGTGGTGAACGCTTTCCCAGTGAGAGAGCTTGGTCCAGTCACGTTGAAAATGTTCATAAAAATAAGCAGCAAGATACCGAGAAGACCAAAGCGGACTCTGTAGAATATGCATTGATGCCAAAACTGTCGCCGCAAGTGAAGGCATCCAATGGTCCCAATGGTCCAACAACAACAAAAACAACACCAAGTCCTCGAAAAGAAACCTGCCCTGTGTGCCAAGAAAAGTTTCAATACCGAAGGGAAGTTGAAAGTCACATGAAGAGAAAGCATCAGGCCATCACTCCTCATAGAGTCAGTAAAAGTCCCGAAGAAATCCAGCAGTCTGATGCAATGATGAGAGCTACGAGGAGAGTGCTGGGAAACATTCCAAAACCATTTAATTGCCCACTCTGCTCCGCTCAATTTGAGGGTCGGGATCTTCAAGTGTCTCATCTTCAAACTGTTCATCACCTCAAAGAGGCCGATACACGAGATTTAATTCTACATGGAGTGGATGCTCAAAAGTTGAAACCTGGAAATGACAGCAGCTCGATCAAGTTGGTGAAAAAAAATCTTACAACGGTCAGATGCTTCGTGTGTAAAAATTTTGTTCCAAGCGCAGACCTAGCTAAGCATACGGCATCCGACTGCAAAGTGAGTCACAGACCCAAAGAAACTGGAAGAGGTCGAAATGACTCTAAAGATAAAGAAAAACCGTCATGTAGTTCTACCAGTCGTTCTTCTTCTGCTTCTTCGTCTTCAGATTCATCGTCGTCCGGCTCGGAATCCTCGTCAGACTCGTCCTCTGCTAAATTCCAATCGCAAACTGGCCCAGTCCAATCTTCTTCAAAGAGTTCAAAGGTTCAGAATCCAGGCAAGAAGACGAAAGTTAACAAAATTTCGCACATTTGTCAAACATGCAACAGAAGCTTCACGTACCATCGTCGGTATCTGGACCATGTCAACATGCACAAGAAAGCAGGCACTCGTCTGGGAATCAAAGCAGAAGGACAAAGTGTCAAGAAAAACATCCCAAAGAAATTGAAAGAGAATTCGGACGCAGCTAATAGGAAAAAGAAAGCAATTGTCTTGAAGCTCACGTGCGGGCTATGCGCAGGGAAATTTGCCTGTCATGATGTTCTTCGAGATCATCTCATTTCAAATCATCGAGTGAAGAAGGAAGCGGTGGAGAACGTGGTTGAAGATGCACATCAAAAGGCCAAGGCTGCACTACAAAAGCAAGCTACGAAAAGGAAGTTGTTGTCATGTCAAGCCTCAGCGCGCTCCAGTAAAATTCAACCCGGCTCTGCTGCCAAGAAAGTTGAAAAGGTTATTTCTCGTGGACCACAGAGGAGAGCATCATCAACTGGTTTTAAACAAGAAGCCAATGTCACCTTTCCCAGCACTTCCAGTTCAATGGAATCAAAATTTAAAAACGTGGGCCAGGACCAAGGGAATGTACCGATTCAGATCATGATTTCCGTCCCTGCAAGCATGGTTCAGCAGGGTAATTTCCCTGAAAAACTCAAGGACGGTATCGGTGCCCTGATGAGAAATGAAGTCTCCCGAATCAATAATGAAGAATCCGCTGCCAAGGAATATTTGGGTCAGAAGATAAAGAAAGAAGATTGTCACATCTTTAGGTGTGATGTCTGTGGGATACGCTACGACAGCCAAGACAAGTTAAAGGAACATAAGAAATGCCACTTGGTGAAGGAGAAAATGTATGAATGCGGGAAGTGTCATGTGAAGTTTATGAGCCGTAAGAGATTGCAGAATCATATGTTAATCAAGCATCATTCTCAAGTTTGATCTGATGGAGCATCTTTTTTCAGCTCCAGCTCCTCATAGTAGCTTCAGTATTACGTTATACTGGGCAGCTAGTTAATAATTTTGTTAATGAATCTAATTTATTTAAACTTCGAAGCCATCCCATGTGAAGTTCCTTGCGATTTCTAGACTGATGATATTGCTCAGGGATCTTGGATTTGGGTTAACAATTTTTTTCTTGTTGCTCATACACATAATCGTTCGTGTATTGAGATTTTGTTGCCACATGAAAAGACAAACGATTGTGTTCATTGTCCAACAGTGGCGTGTGCAAATGATGCGGATTTTTGTGTTGAATTCCTATACTTTTTTGTGTTCGTTAAGTAACGATTCTTATTGTTTGTACTGTTCCTATAGTTTCCCTTTGAGACATTTTTCATGATTTTGTTGAAAATAGTTACGTTTGATCGGTTATGATGATGATGATAAATGATGAGGTGCATTTAATTCTTAAAGGTTACTGTCATGGAAATACGTGCGTATTCCTAGTCGCTGCTACAAATGAAAAGAGGTACAAAAATATTTCGTACTGTTGGCTAAATCCACCAAGTATCTTCTCATCCTCTCAGTAAGGAATAATTTTGATAATAATGATAGTGATAATACGTTGAAATACCAATCTAGCCAAGATTTATAAAAATATAATAATTGCTTCATAAGGTAGATCTTTTAGCTACCGTGGATTTATAAATTTTATATAATTCATGTTGCTTTTTCGGGTAGAAGAATCTTGTTATAGGATTTATCAATAGTATTCTCGTTTCGTTGTGTAAGCACCGTCCCTTGCCAACCGTAGTTGCATAATGTTTGACGTGTCCATATATATAAAATTTGCCAGTGATAATTAACTGCTGGTGCGAACGTCCATATTGTAATGCAAAGACTTATTATGGTGATGACATGGGAGGAAAAACGAGACTTGTACTGTTGTAATAAATCATTCAAGTAATAAATCCAAATTTTCGCACTATACTTTACTCATTCACCAACTGATACAGATCCAATAATGGTATCAAAGGCAAACGGATTACTCCTTCTAAAATTCTAAAAATAATTCAACGTAAGAGCCCTACGCACATTCATGTTCATAAACTGAACTAATAAAATCAATTGATACATCAAGAAAACAGAAGCCTGAAAAAACATCCCTTCCACTAGCTCCAATGAAGTCTCGTTAATTATAAATGATGGAGTTAGAGAGGAATGATTCAATTTAAAACAACACGTCAAAGTCGACTTCTTCGGGTGAGAAGCGCTTTGGATCAAAGTTTTCATAGCCGCAATTTTCAACCCACTCCTTCATATCCTCATGTTCCTTGTGGTCCGGGTCTCGAAGAGCTTCAAGAAGATCCTGATACCCTCCAACACCACCACAGTCCTCGGGCGGGCAAGCATTCTTCCCTGGAAAACAAAGCAGTTTCCATTAGGACTTGACCTTGCCTCACTTTACCACCAAGCCAGACAATTTAGCAATGAAACTAACCTGCGATACACTCCGGATACTTCTTATTCGGCTCCGCATTGGTAATCTTCTCCACCGAAATCACATGTTGCCAGCTATCACCCATGTCGTACTCGTAGATGATGTTCTTCAAACCATCTTTACCAAAGACATCATTAAGCTTCAACGTCTTGGCATCCTTACAATCGTCCACTGCAAACATTCACACCCAGCAGGTTACGATTCATCCATGACCTTCAAGATCTTAAAATTTAAAAAGTCTTTCACTTACACCCCATCATCATGTTCTCATCGCAGATGTAATTTCTCGTACCAGGAACGCGAAACATCCACGCATGAGATCCACGCCACCCCATAGCACGAATCACAGTCCTGGACATGTCCAGAAATGTCATATTCTCCGGAACCAGGACGCGGCGCCAAATCTGGGGTCGACTTCCACCCAACAAGATCTTCAGATGATAGATTTTAGTCCCAGCTGGAACAGTTTCAGGTTGGAAAACCGGTCGGGCCATAACTGCAAAGGTCAAAACTTTAAATCAGACTCTCTCTTCCTCAATTCAAGGATAAACTCCATCTCTACGTCTAAAACACAAAAGCAAACAAATCTAAATCCACTTACTCCAGCCATACTCCGGCTTCTTGTCATCCACACTTCCGGTCTTCTCGAACTTATCAACCAACTTGGACACAGTTCCACGAGCCGGGCGCTTAGTACCATACTTCCCATCCCAAGCCTTCAGAGCTTCCGAGATCTTCTTCCCACTTTCAAAGTACTTGTCCACAAGGAACTGCCTTTGTTCCTTTGTCAACCGACGCGAGGTAGAAACTTCTGCATCTGCCATCTTGCTCTGTGCAATTAATTTTTCAATGTATTATTTTCGGCTTGCAAATACATCGACCCTGAATATCAAACCCTCTTCAAGGACACTTCAATCACATCTCAAGGGACTCATTCATCAAAGAATCTGAAAATCTTCAGACTATGAATCGCACCTGAAAATCCTCACACCAAAAAACCCAAAAAGGAAATGCTCCCAGTGTTCTCACCTTTTCCAGATCAAAATTCTCTCGTTTCGCAAAGCAGAGCAATTATTTTCTGAAGAAAATCTTGTGAGACTTTTGCTCAGTCAGTCCTTTGTCCTTCCTCCAGTCAACGAAACGTCTGGCTCGTTTTCCTACGCCGGTTCTCTGATTTTACTGGAAGCTTACAAGACAAACGATTTGCTGACGAATTGCTGACAGAAAACGACAAGATTGAACTTGCATGAAGATGCGCAACGCGTATGCGCATTGAGTTGCGCACACGCATGTAACAATGACACTTGAACAACGAAGGTGAAGGCTCACGTGCAAGAATCCAAAATGGCGCCAACATGTATGACGTTTTGTCAACAACAAAGTCTTTTCTTTGTCCAGTCCAGTCGAGTCCAAATCAGCATGAGTCTGGAAACTGGAAATCCAAAGTGGAGAGAGAGTTATGCTACTCAGACTATCAATAATTTGCCTAAGTTAATTTGAATGTTATTTTTCTCAATTTGTCAACATTCTTGGCTTCTTGTTCCCTCTCAGGAAATAGACAATTAAGGCTGGAACTTTTCCTTCGTGAGTGCAATAGTGATAGTGATCAATGAGGCCTGTACAGTTTGAAGGTGAGTAATGAGCATTTCAAGAATTTAATCTTGTAGTAATTTATCTGTGACAGCAGCTGAAGAAGTATTGAACTCATTCAGATACTGTGTCGGTTCATAAAGTGTCTTGAGTCTTGAGTCCTTTGCAGAGTCAACAGTTTGAGTGTCTTTGAAATTGTAGCGCAAGTTGTGAGTTATACTGACGAGTTTGTTTTTTATTCAGAGGGCGAATTTTCGGAGATAACTCCGAAAACTCAAGTCGGGATGCAGAATTGGGTGGGACCGATTGATTACTGTGCAGATGGACTTGTCGATCCGGCCTGGAAGATTGTACATGGTAAGAGAGTTTTCTGCTTGTGGCGATGTGAAGCCAATGCAAAGTTATAGTGAGCTAAATTTTTGTTTTCAAGGTCTGGATGGAAATGATATTCGTGAGGAGCCTTATATTCAAGCTGTGGATGGAGTAGTGAAGCCACCATTCATTCCAGCGGGCAAATTACCCGGTCCGAGTACAAAGCAGTTGGACTTCCTCAAGCGGGTGGTCAGATATTTGTGGGAAATGAAATGTGCGTATATTTTTCGAGAGCCTGTGGATGCTGTTTTGTTGCAACTGCCGGTAAGCTTATTGGTACTTGTAGCTCACTTAACAGTTAGTTCATTTTAGCACGAAATAGTTAGGTCATTGAATAAGTTTCACAGATTTATTCCGAGGCATTATTGGGCTGAATCGCTCTCGATTTTCTTTATCTTATGGGTTTCTTTTATTCTATCCAGACTTACCACTTCTTCATCAGGAAACCAATGGACTTGGGAACTGTGAAGAAGCGACTGGAAAACTCTTATTACTACACTGCCAAAGAATGTTTGAATGACTTGCGTACTATCGTAGCCAATTGTTTGTATTACAACAAACCCGGGACGGATGCTCATCAAATTGGCAAGAATTTTGAGAATGCCATCCTCAAGAAGTTGAAAGACATACCTAAAGAAACTGATGAGGAGTTGAGTGCTACTGGACAAGGTCAGTTTATATTGTTCATGATTGTTGCCTTTTTGTGAATTACTGAAGCGGCAGCTGCTAAGATCATTATCTAACTTCCAGGCGCCTCTGGTTCTAATACCCGTGGGAAGTCACGCAAGAATGAACAACTAGCTGGCGATGGTGGGAGGAAAAATACGTCTGGCACACATCAGTGTCTAAGTAGTGACGACTCGGGAAATGGAGGAGACTCCCTCGTCAACCAAACGCAGGATGAAGACAATACAAGTAGTGAACTTGGCTCAACTTTTTCTAGTTTGGATTTGAATCAGAACAAGACTGAAGAGCCTGTCAGTTCGTCCCTTCCTAAGTTAGAACATAATCACTCTCTTGAAGAAGTCAACACACCGAGACAAAGTGAGGAAAAAATACAAGTCAAGGTCAAACGAGGAAGGGGAAGGCCGCGGAAAATTAAAACTAACGAGGTCATTGAGGTCCCTGACTCGGATGAAGAGTTATGTAGCACGGAGACTCGACGACGAGGGAGGCCGAAGAAACGAGCTAGAATCGATCCAAGGTCCAGGATGGCAAGTGAGACCGATGAAAAGTCCAGAGAGCCAATTGAGACCGATGAAAAGTCCAGGGAAGCAAATGAGACTGATGAAAAGTCCAGGGAAGCCTATGAGACCGATGAAAAGTCCAGGAAGGCAGATGACACTGATGTTAAGTCCAGGAAGACAACTGAGGCGGATGGAAGACCGAAGAAAAGAACTGGAGCGGATGGAAGACTACGGAAAAGAACTAAAACCAGTGGAAGGGCGAGGAAAAGAACTACTGGAACTGATCAAGATTGTATCGCATTATCAAAACCCAAGCGACTACGGACAGACCCTGATGTCAGCTTGGATTCTGGACCCATGGAATTGAAAACAAAACAAGGTACTTTTTTGTTCTCTATAGAGACTATTTTTCGAGCTGTTCTTGCTTAGTTCAGTTGTATTTGCATTGTAGGCAAGTCCAAAAGACAAAATAATGCTGCCCTTATCGAGGAGGACGGTCCACCCGTGTCTTTTGAAGACAGACAACTAGTAACTGAACTCATCCATGACCTCTATGTCTCAGGAGGAGGCTACGTTGGGCGCGCTATCGAAATAATATCCAAAAGGGAGCCAGAATTTATCCAAACAATGTCTTATAACAAGGATGATATTGAATTTGATTTCGAGGCATACAAATCATCAACCATTCGAGAGTTAATGTCTCACATTCAGAAATGGAAGGCAGATATTAGTAAGACGGTTTTACTTTTACATTCAATTACTTACTTGTATTAGAAATTTTCGCTATGTCCTTTAACTTTCAGAATCAAAGGAAGAGGAGAAAAAGAAACGCGAGGAGCGCGAGAAGCGAAAGCAAGCAGAAGCATTATTGAAAAAGAACGCGGATGGATCACCAGCCAAAAAGAGAGCTAAGCGTAAGTCATGAAAGATTTCCTCATGCTATTTTGGTTTCATTTTGTAACTAACTTGTCGGAACTTAACAAATTTTGTAATACTAATTTAAGGGGGTCGGCCGAAAAAGATTCCGATTCCAGACGCTTCATTGACATCGGAGCGTGCTCCTTCGCCATCTTCTTCGTCCTCCTCGTCATCATCTTCCAGCTCAAGCAGCTCTGATTCGTCCTCCTCCTCCAGCTCATCTGATTCTGAACCAGATGAAAATCGTGCAGCGGTTGTAAGGACATTCAGTAAGAAAATGGTGACCCCTGAAGTTCGACTAGCTCCAGGTTTGTCAGGCTCTGTCTGGTTGAAAACTTTTCTTTCTGGTGCTCGTGCTGGTATGAAATGTTTTTGAATTACAGTTGCCACAGCACCCACTGGCTTTTTACCCAACTTGTCAGACAGTAGTGAAGACGAGGAGGGTCCTGTGGTCGAGAAGAATGACAAGGCGGAAATTGGTAACCAGTCCGAGTCCATGGTCACGGATGAGGAAGAGTCTGAGGTACTTAATTCCTTTTTTTAGTTTTTATAAAGTTTATTGCTGGACGACGGTGACGTTGTCTAGACACTAACGGTTGATTTTAATATGGTCATGTAGACAAGAAACTCAAGCAGTGATCCCATGGCAACTCTTAAGTCTCTCGCTCAAGCCAAGGAAAAGGCGAGTAAAATCTCCGAACCGACTGAAGCAGCCCTTAGCTACAAGGAGCGCTTTCTTCAGTTCAAGAAAATGGCGGACAGCAAAGCAGGGAGAGAGAAGTTTATCGAGGAGCAGAAGCAGCAGAAGGATGCAGCTCTTCTGGCTCCTATGCAGAGGTTAGTCTCATTCCTAGATAGTGACCTTGTCCGGCAATGGATGTGACCTGTTAGGTCATTTAGGTTATGCATGAATTGATTGCATTTGGTTTGTATTGCAGACAGAGACAGCGCCAACGTGAGGAGGAACGACGTAAACGAGAATCCGTAAGTGTTGACAATGTTATTATTAAAATAGTTGGAATTCCTCCATAAATTTCTCCATATGGGCATGAAATGGAAAATCTTTTTTTTTTCCAGATGGCCAACAATGTGGACACGTGTTTTGAGTCTGAGCTCATGTCGGCATTCGGCGAATACGATTAGATTTTTCTTGAATTCTTAGGCTGTAGTCTAGACGAAGTCGTCGTGAGTAATGTGATTGAGTCATTAGACATTTTATAATTGACACTTTTAAGATAGATTTTTTTACTTTTTGAAGCTACTGGACATGGACAAGAACAACAAACTTTAGGAAATTTTTTTTTGTAGTCTTCAGCGTAAATCAAAGCTCCTTTTGATAATAAAGTGACTCTTGTGAACTGAGAGTGTGTGTGATTAGAGCTAATTTCTTACGGTTTATTCGATTCAAATGACAATGGCAGGAGCAATGGCCAAGTCTTTACCGTTATTTCTGCAGGTGGATTAGGATCCCTTGTAAATGAGTCGGTCGTACCTTTCCTCTGGACACAAATATAGATTGAGAAATTAACTGGAAATCCAACTGTGCTTTTTCATGTGGATTTAGTAACTGAACTCAGGGTGGATTTATATTCATTCTTGTCTTGACGCCTGGATCGTGCGATTCTCATTCTAGTAATCATGAACTCATTATTTTGTGCCGCATCTTTACTTGTCTTACAGCTGAGCTTCGCTGCAGGTACAAAAGATTCGCTTTTACTTCTGAACTAATTAAGTATTAATTACTTAATCAAATTATTAATTACTACCATTTAAAATTTGTAATGCGTCTCCATAGAACTAGCGACAACACGATGTGAGCCGGGCTGGTCTGCATTGAATTCCGCCAAGTGCATTAAATTACTTGTCAATCCAGCACCTCCTCACAGTCCCGTATTGATGAAGTACCAAGATGCGAAGGCTGTATGCAACAGTCAATATGAAGGATCAGATCTTCTCGTACTCAACTCCCGAGATGAACTAACGGCTGCAGAGAGAGTCCTGGTTAGGCCCAGTAACATCCTCAACATTGGCGGTAGCGTTTGGGTAGATGAAGGGCAGCCAAGAAGTCTGGAAGATTATGATGACGTAGACGACAATACAATGCGGAGTGATCCCATCCAATATAGCAACAGAACTATTCGAGATTTGAAGCAACAACCAAGTTGTGTGAGAATTATGCTTGGCACTCGCAAAGAATTGGCATCCTCATGGAGATCGGAAGCGTGCTCCTCAAGGCTCCCCGTAGTTTGTCAAAGGGCTCCATTAGTACTCCCCACTATTAATATGCACACTTTGGAACAATTGAACAGTGCTTATCTCAACTCCAAGGCGGAAATACTGCAGACAAAGGCAGAGCTCAGTGAAGTCAAGGCTGCACTTATTGCAATGAAACAAGGACTGGAAGAAACTCAGGCTGGTATGAGTGAGCTGAGTGGAAGGTTGAAGGAAGCAGAATTTCAATTTATGAATAACACGTTGGAGATCTCCAAAGTTCAATATTTGAATGCTTTCGCTGGCCCTGGAGTTTCTTTGCAAGTAGAAATCGATGAGCCTAATAATAATGTTGGAAATCCCGAGACTGTTGCGGCCACGGGCGCTGAAAATGAAGCAACAATAAGCGAAAACGCCGAGTTGTCCGAAGCGGTCCAAGTTAATATGACAACAAGTGAGTCCACAGAAAGCGAATTGAAAAGTTTAGCAAGAGGAAAAACTGAAGACATTTTACCAGCTCCCTCACTCAGATGTCTGTCCAACCCTTTGCCACCCGTTGGATTCGTCTACACTCAATATCCCAACCAGCTCCCACCAACAGCTCTCTGGCCCAAGGCAACCTGGCAGGAGATTACGTCCGAGTACGCCGGACTATTCTTCCGTGCTGAAGGCGGCGATTCCTTGCCATTTGGTCAAGTTCAGAACGATAATGCTCCCCGAATAACCCAAGTTAATTCAGTGAAACGAGACAATGTGTCAGAGAGTGTTACTTTAACCCCAGGGGAAGTTAGTAGGGGTGTGACCACTGGGATTTATTATTTGGGATTTTGGCCACATTGGTCTGGACTTCGGTTCAATATGTCAGATGGGGAAGTAAGGCCAAAAAATATGGCCATCCGGCTGTTTAAAAGGTGCTGAAGGTCTTGTCAATAGAAGTTGACGCAATCTCTCATTTATTTTAGTCTAAGAACAAAGTGACCATAACTATTTGGAATGACTGTATTTGAAATTACTATGAGTCCATTTTAAGCAGCTCTTAGCCTAATTTAGGATGAGTTGGCTGTGTAGTTTGAAATATGTAAAGGACAAGCTCTATAAGTTAAACGGGTTAAGACCTTTTCATTATTATTAAAGGATACAGTCTGAAAAGTGACAGAGGATTGGAAGCGTTTATTATTATCATTCTACTGCCATGTTAACAAGAGCAAGTATAATACATATGCATACATTATCCTTCGTATAATAACAACTAAGAGAGATAAGTCTACAGGGATTTTACTTTGACACCCTTCATGTCCTTCCTAATGCAACGTTATTATACGAACCTACACTACACTCAAGATTACTTTACATCCATTAACATAGTACTCAGCCACGGCCTTGCACACAAGAATGACTATTTTTAGCACACTAAATTCATGTGCACGTAATACTAATTTGCTATTACTTTCACAATAAGCTTCCGCTTGAGACACTTGATCACAACAATCGCATGTAAACTGAGCAACGTGCTATACAAATCTGTTCAGCTTTCTTATTTTTTTGCCAGATATTTCCAAGAATTTTGTTTTCTATTCCAGATGATGATGATTGTGACTCCAGTTCTATAACTGACGAGGATATAATTTTGTAGTGTAAGGGCCTTCAAGGCCACCGTCTCTTCACATGAATTCCTCAAACTTGCTGGACATTCCGCGTACGTGCTGGTCAGGGTTGTTGTCCTTGAAATTATCAATTCGTTGCATGATCCCCCATAATTGGAACTGCTGCCCAGCAGGCCTTATAGTGACTAACTGCATACGCACAATAATCCGTCTGACGTCCAGAAAATACTTACAGCAGTAACTATCTTAAATCAATTGCAAATCTTAATACCGACTCGACTCCCGTATAAATATACAGAAAAATAATAGAAATTATCACAAAAAATAGCTGCACAAGGAAACAATGGTGCTGGTGTCTGCTGCTGTTTTACTCGGATTTCAAACGGTGCTGATGAGGATGCGGAACACGGGGGATCTTGACAGGATGATCAAAATGAGTATCTTTGAAGAACCAACTGATGTAGTAAGCGTAGCAAGAAAGACAGTAAACTGCCAATACGTACCACAAGTACGTATTTTTGTTCATGTAATCCAGCACTTGGTCCAACATTTTTAACAATGCCCAGTTACAACAGGTAAGCTTGAGTATCGTTGAAGATGTGATGTGAGTTTGAGGAAGATGTGAGTGACACTGCGAAGGCGAAGAGAGCAACTGTGAATCTGTAACCTGACTCAATGGGAGTCTTTGTCTTGGATCTTGATCTCATCTCCATGTACCTTGAAGAGTTTTAACCTGTGTGCCAAACGCATTGCATGCTAAAATAGCAGGATTTTCTTTGATACTTGCTCCTATGACTACAAACAAATCATTCCGTCGCACGCAAAGAGGGTGGCCTGAATGACTAGATGTACATTCATCACATCACTAACTATTACACTTACAATCATTTATTCCCCCATGCTCAGTTTTTTCGTGCTGTCATCATCAGTTGGATGGATCACGTAGCACAAAAATGGAAGATAACCTATGTGCCCTTGGAAAGAATCGCTTGATTTTTTGTGTTTTATGCAAGATATTTGATCTTTTTTATATCCAGATTAACAAGGAAATTCATAGTTATCATAAAAGTGCAGTGGGAGTAGATTCATAGATTCCAATGATAGCACATAATAACCTTAAACTTGACATGAGAATGTGCTATGGTCAAGTGTATTGTTATGGGGCGACTTGTGTGCACGTGGATATGTCATCAAGTGGACATTTAGATGGAAAAAGTTGCCCTGATTTTTATAGTGAGTTTATTTTATTGGAAGGTTATCATGTGGACTTTAGATTTGTGAGTTCCATACCCTCGGCACTTACTCATTTACTTGGAACGGTTTAATCAGCCAGAAAGTCCTGAGAATGATTACCGTAGTAAAAATTAAATGACGCAGTCATAGCAGGAATCGTGACAACAAAAGGATTTCCAGTTTGAATCACACTTTTGATGAAACGGGTTTTGACGGCCAGATCCACTTAATTATTACAAAAGCCTCCCACATTTTGCTACGATTATCCATTATTTTCAAAGGATTTTTTATGCTGTTTCCTTTAATCGCTAAAGTCGATTAAAGGATTTATGGTAGTAAGTAAAGGAAACTTGATGAATGTGTCTTGGCTCTCACACCACAGACCGCGGAAATGGCGTTTTTATAGTTAGATTTGAAACTTGAAACACTGCATCAAGTTTTGGTCCATGGTCCATTACGGCGGGTTTCCCATTCATTACCTAACTCACTTTCATCATCAATCATTTGTCGTATCTCCCTTTTTATTCCAGCTAAAGAAATCATAAGGTTATTTACACGTGCCTCCAGGCAGCCAAACATTTTGGCGAAATCAAAGGTAGGACGCCTAGTCGTTAAGTGGACGAGACTGCTTTGTTTTTTAGTAGCTCAAATCTGCAATTTAATGACAGCATTGAATATTTGGTGATTCTGTCTTGAAAGTTGAAGGTCTTCCTTGTAAATTTTGCTACAAAAATGATGCTGCATAAGGTTGTGACCAGTTGATCACAGGCAACAGAGCTTGAGTCCGGTCTTTGAATGCAATGAATGAGATGGCCATCTTTATGTAAGGCAAGTAAAGCATAAGCGAGTCAAGGCATATAGAATAAGATCTTATTCTGTATGCCTTGAAGCGAATAAGCAAAGGATTTAACTCTCAAAGGGCACACTGAGACTATAGGAACACTAAAGGCGAGTTGAAGTCACACAGATCGCCACCATAAGATAACATTGAAGCACACTAAACTCTCGGTACTAAGCAATGCCGTTCATATATAACGTTATTATTCTTAACTCTAAATCAGAAAACAAAGGACGAGTAACTTAGGCATATAAATGTGAACGCAAGCATCTCGGTGCTCTCAAGCTTCAAACAAAGCGGAAGCCTTGTCACGGTTTAGCAGCTCCTGTTGGTAAATTGGCAAGAAAAAAAGGTCATTTGGAGGCCTGCAAGACTTTTAGCATTTTAGGATGAAAAATGGGTTTCACGCTTCTATGGTGGCGTAACCTCGGAAGCATGTGGAACATAATTGGGCTGGCTGAAGGAAATTGACCACAAAGACGGACCAGGAATGAATAACAGAGGCAGCAAAAATTAATGGCCCATGAGGGGATCGAACCCGCGACCTTCGCGTTATTAGCACGACGCTCTAACCAACTGAGCTAATGGGCCAGGTTGAACGTTGGGCCAAAAATTGTGAGTTTTAGTCCTGAAGGACCTCGTAAGCCTTTGAATTGCCTTTGTCTCCTATGCTTAGCCAGCGTTTATTAATCTAATCAGTTCGACCTGACTAAACTGCCCCCTAATACTTGAAAGTTGTAATTGATTATGTTGCTATACTCACATTTTCTTGATACGTTTGATGAGACTCGCAGTAAGCTGGCAAACTCGATTGCCACATCGATGTGAAACGATTTCCTGACGCTTCCCCTGTGGACTTTTCACAGTCTTCGTCGAAACTAGCTCTTGGTGTAATCCCTCAAAGATTTTCTCTACTTAAAACCGGCCAGCTTGACGATTTTGTGACGTTAAACTGTCAATACTTTTCTTTTGTTATAAGCGCCATAACATGTTACGCCAACGTTTCATACAGTGAACGTATTTAGGCTGTTGGAATGGCCGCAAGGGATCCCTCTTGATGGTGCAGAGGGACATGGGATGTGAGACTCTTGAGAGAACTTCTAGAGAAGTTACAGATGTTGTCTCTCAATTCATCATCCAGTTCGTTGTGAGAAGTTGGTTTGTTATTGGGAAAAGGGAAAAGTGTCAGACTTGGTTTAGTTGCGCAGTTTTTACGAGCATAAGTCGTCGGTAATCTTGATTAGTTGGCCGTGGTTCAGAGTAGGAAATATTTCTATAAGGTTTTCATTCAGTCGGGACCCGGACTGATGGCTGAGTAAGTAGATTTTGGTTTGTAGTTTGTAATTTTTTCATTGTATAATCAAATTGTAAATGAATGTTCCTTTAGAGACCACCTGCTATTAGCCAGCATGGAAGGTCTGAATGAAAGTAGCGATGAGTTCAGGACACTGGCCAAGAAATTGGCATGCAGCTTTTGCGGAATGGTTTGCCCTCCTCCGACCGATATGATGGCTTGCAAAGACGGGCATTTTGTTTGTGGCCAGTGTGGTGGAACGTGGATGGATGGCCTAAACAACAATTTATGCATGTACATGGAAGAGACGGATGGGATGGTGACTTATCAATGCAAAGAAAAGCTTGAACCACTGCAAGAGAATATGTACAACCACATCCATAAGACCTACAAGTTCCGTTTGGGCTGCTCTTTCGCCACGTATGGATGCGGTGTGATGGATGAAGATGCTCTTGAACTTAGTCGTCATGAAATTATTTGTCCATTCAGGTGACTTGTCTTTCAGTGGTGGAAATACGTGCCATTTTTGACAAACTTTTGTTATTGTTACAGTCCAAACATCGGATGTCCTTTTGAAAATTGCGAGGAAGGAGAAATGAACTGCGGTCAGTTGTTGGAGCATTTGTCCCAAGTGCATAACACCCAAGTGGTGGATCTGAATGATGAAGCTCGAGATCCTGGGGTACTTGATCAGTTGAAACTATTCAACATCCATGACAGCCAAGGTAATCAATGCACCAGTTCTACATCATGTGGTTTTTGAAACTATAAGTAGAGTTTTTTGGAAACTTTAGAGCCCATGTGGATCCCTGCTGCCTTCAAATATAAAGATGTTCACTACCTCATGTTCGTACAAGCTGAAGAAGACGGCTTTGTTTACATTTGGATGGATTTTTTGGAAGATTGCGACGATAGTATCCCGAGTCCAGAGGTCAAACTCAAGAAGAATAAGCTTAGAGATGGAAAGGTGAGTTGCGTAGGAGCGGTTTTGTTTAGTTAATGCTACTTCATTGGTCATTCTAAAATGCTCAGATGGAAACACTTCATCATTTCAGGAATCCTACTTGTTCTGGCCACAAACGATCGGAAATTTTCGCGAGTGTCGAAGGGAGCTGAAGAATCCTCACAAAGTGAAAATGGATGAATTTGTTGCTGATTACATCCATGACAATGAAGTCATGATCATCAGCCTGATTTTTTGAGAGATGACAAGATTATGAAGGAAGAGAAGATGCTCTGTTCATTAGTTATTATTGTATCACCATTTAGTTTGTTTGTCATTAGTGTGTGCAGATACTTTCTGTAGCCACAATCTCTTGTTTTGCTTCGGCAAACTGTTCATGTTGAAATCAATTGCGTAGTTTATTTAAGTACATAATAATTAGTTCGAAGTTGTACAGTGTAGTTTAATTAATTAGCTGTTTCGTTAAAAAAAATCGTTTCCTTTGTGTCATAAAATGTCGATGAAATCCCGAGCAGCGTCTTACTATTTTTGTTACACAATATCTCTGACAAGTTGTAAGTGTCAAAGCTCCATTGTCGTAAAAGATATTTGCATATAAGGCTTACAATGACACTGCAGTCCATAGTTAGTCTATATTATCATTCAGAATGCGCCCGAATTTATAGCTCGTGAAATTTTGGACAATGCTCACCTTTCCATTTGTATTGATCCCAGGCAACTGCACACTGAAGCGGAGGTGGAAACTTTACAGTCTGCTGCAACATTTCACCATTCAACCCACCCAGACCCAACAGGAAAAACATTAAGGTGGGACAGATGCATATACGCAACCACAGAATGAAACTTGAAGCGAATTGCAGCGTTTGACAGATGACATGAAGGAGTCGACCAGGACTTCCATTTTAGTACGTACGAAAGTGAAATTACTTATTGTTCTTGGTCTCCCATCATGGATCATTATGACAAGAGAAATGCAATGGAAATGCATCACTTAATATGTAAATGTTCATAGTCAAGTCAAAAGCGATTGCGGTAACCCTTCGCAGCCATCTTGTCAACAGCATAATGGATCATTACTGTACATCATCTTCTAATTATAATTGCTTTTATTTTAAGCAAACCGCAGTTAAACTTGAACCAACTTGTGCACTGCACTATCTATTTACAGATGCAATTAAATATTAATTAGATTCACCGAGCTATTAGTTGGCTGGCAAATGAAGGACGTGCTGGAGAATACATTTAGCAGTGTACGTGACAATATTGTTTAGAAACACGGACTAATACGGAAGTATTTTCACTGGCCTCAGTCAGCTTGACTGTGAAATAGTGTCAGAAGCCAGGGCCGACTTTGACCCTCCGAGCTTAATATGTGCTTTGTGAAATGATTAGTGCGTTTAGGAATCTTGATTTACCGGATTTTGAGTTACCTCAACTCTCTACAGCTTGTCTGTGCCAGCCATGTAACTATGGACCACTTATTGGATGCGTGACAAGCGCATGAAAAGTTCCACCTTTAGACAGATTCTCATTTACACCATTAAACACTCACACACACCTTTCTGACGGCTGAATTAATTAAAGTGATGATGAAAAGGAATGGTCGGATATGGATAACTGCTTTCCTCACTAACTCTCCCACTCTTACCATCTGTAGACATAACTGTGCACATGTACAGCCCTATGCTGTCCATCAAATCAGATGAATTTCTGGTCGTTCATCTCGTGAGTCTGAATACGATAATTATGAAAATGATCGCTTTAGCAACAAACACAATTGTTCCGTCTTCAGTTCATCGGTGGACCTCCACTTGATCATATCAGTGAAAAAGTTAACGGCGCTCTTAATACAGGTAAGCTAAATCTCAGTTCTTGCTAAATGGCTCTCATTAACTTTAGTCAAAACAGCAAATGTGCATGACGAGCAGCGTTGTGTGCGGGCAGATACGCCAAAGTAGAGCGAGTTGATTGAGATCGTTGATAGTGGACGGAAATGCCTCGATAAAAATTGACAGTTTCATGAAGTGAACAGCGAGATCACGAACATCCTTCACATTTCCGAACTATCTGTCAACCTTGCGTGCTCCTCTAAATCATTTCATAATCAAGTCTCATGGACTCAAGATGAGCAAAGACAAAAGAGCATGGAGGAAAATAATCCTATGATTTCTACCAAAAAGGAGACAACCTTGATGTTAATTTTCGCAAAACAGATTTTTAGCCCTTGCTAATTGCTCCTCATGTTCCACGCAATGAAATAAACGAAGGATTTGCTAACAAGCAGAAGATTTTTCAGAAAGTCCGAAAAGTTTGCAGTTTGTATGCAAAACAATGCAATGGAATGTTTAATCAGGTGCGTGAGGAGATATTACGAGTCCTATTAATTTGATGTGCGTGATGACAAGTCTAACTTGGTAACCTTACTCCTCCGCACACGTGTGCATTCTGCCTGAAAATGAACAGAGGAAATACAACGCTCTCATCAGCAAGTTCACCTTCAGTAAAATAATTTTTAAACTCTACTCGCGTCTGCTTTGGCAATTAACACAATGACTTAATCCCTACGAACGAGGAAAGAAGAGACAATTATTAGACTGATTAAAATTCATGATTATTTGCCACAGAAATGTAACGTCTGCTAACGATAGTCACTCTCAGTTTTTAGTTTGGACTCGCATGGGTCTCAGCTTGGACGCAGTCTCAGTTTCCAGCCGGGTGACGAACAAGTAGTAGTGCTATTAAATCAGCAAGTCCACTGCAGCCATGGACAATCCAGGGCTGGATTTAGAATTTGAGGTTAGTGACTGTACTACCAATTTGCTAATTTTCGTGTGAAATTTACGTAAATTTTCGGGAATTATGTAGGATGAACATCGGAACAAACGCCATGGAAATGGCACCAGTGGCGTATCCCACGAGAAACCTCAATACTCTGGCGAAGAATTGCTCTTTGGCGTTGATGACGTTCCGCCATGGTATCTGTGCATCTTCTTAGGACTTCAGGTGCGCCGTAGTGACTTGAATTCTAATGGATTTGTAATGACTTGAATTCTAATTGGATTGATGACATTGGCAATTTGCAGCATTACTTGGAGATGATAGGAGCAACGATAGCATGTCCCTTCTTCCTCACGCCAGCCATTTGCATGGCAGAGGATGACCCGGATAAGGCCAATATCATCTCAACACTTGTCTTTATGTCTGGAATCATTACAATACTCCAAAGTACCGTCGGTACTCGACTTCCCATCGTTCAGGGAGGCAGCTTCTCGTACTTGATCCCTTCGCTAGCAATTATGAAACTACCGCAATGGAAATGTCCTGAGGCTGATGTCTTTGCCAGTATGTCCGATGCGCAGCGAACGGAAGAATGGCAAGTGCGAATGAGAGAAATCCAAGGCGCAATTATTTTTGCTGCACTATTCGAAACTTTGTTTGCATTTACTGGTACGTGAGCACAGCACGTTCTAATACAATCCCAGCATCACAAAAGTATGACAAGTGTCATTAATTGCAGGAATAATCGGCTACATGCTCAAGTTCCTCACTCCGTTGGCAGTAGCACCAGCAATCACAATGATTGGAATCGCCCTATTTCGTCAAGCCGCTGAACAAGCTTCAAAAAATTATGCTGTGTCTCTATCGTAAGTCATTTAAAATTTTTAAATCATCACTATCGCAACTGAGATGTTATTTGTAGGACTGTGGTGCTCCTTGTAATCTTCTCGCAACACCTGAGGAATATAAAAGTCCCATTCTTGTGTGGGAAGAGGGAGGCAGATGGGAAGAAGGAAAAATTTCCTTTGTTTCAAGTGTTTCCGGTGAGTTTGTACAATAAAATATGTAGTTGGAATTGGGTTCATTTGAGAGTCTTTTGAAGGTTCTGCTGTCTGTAGCGACTGTATGGGGGATATGCGCCATACTAACAGCTGCTGATATTCTCCCTGTGGATGATAGTGCTCGAACGGACTCGAAAATTAAAATCCTCACAGGGTCACCGTGGTTCAGGATACCTTATCCATGTAAGTGCTCACTCAAAAATATAAATTTACACTGAGACATGTGTGCAGAGGGTATTGTTATTGCTCTATTAGTTCAATGGGGCTGGCCAACTGTGTCCATTGGTGCAGTGTTGGGATTGCTTTGCGGAGTTTTGACCTCAACTATAGAGTCGCTTGGTGATTACTATGCCTGCGCAACCATTTCAAGTAAGTACAAGTGCACATCTGCAATGCATTCAGAAGATAGTTCATGTTCTAAATATCTTTAATTGATAATTCTCCAGAATACCCATCACCTCCAACGAATGTAATGAATCGAGGGATCTTCGTCGAAGGTTTTGGTTGTGTTCTAAGTGGATTCTGGGGGTCTGGGAATGGTTCCACGTCATACAGCAACAACATAGGAACTATTTCAGTCACAAAAGTTGCTTCTCGTCGAGTCATTCAAATTTCTGGCTTGATTATGATTGTGCTCGGACTAGTAGGCAAAGCTGGAGCAGTCTTTGTGTCTCTTCCGGATCCAATCATCGCGGGGATGTTCCTCTTCATTTTTCCCCTCATCATGGCTGTTGGTATCGGGACTTTGGTTGAGATTTCCCTCGAGTCGGCACGAAACATCTTCATTGTTAGTTTTCAATCTTCATGGGATTGGTAAGCTGGATTGATATGATACTTTGGAGATTAGTAGTTGTAACTGAGGCGCACGTAAATTTTATATGCAGACTATATCGCAATGGGCTACCTTGAATCCTGGATTAATCACAACAGGCAGCCCTGATGCAGACAACTTGTTTCAAATCCTTCTCAGCACAGGGATGTTCGTGGCTGGTTTCATTGGATTCCTTCTGGATAACACCATTCCAGGAACGGACGAAGAGCGCGGCCTTACTAAGCGTGCTGCTGACGAACGCGCTGCTCTACTTGCTGGAGATACATCCTATGATTTGCCTTACGTTATGAATTTCATTCGAAGGTAATTAATGGAGCCCTGGAAATTCTTTTGGCATATGCTCAATTGACTTTTGACTTGCAGGGTAAAATGGCTTCGTTATTTGCCAATATCTCCAACATACGAAAAGCATCCGGTACGATTACTGCCTTGCTGTCGCAAATCTGACGAGTCTGGAGATTACGACCTTGACCATGTCAGAACACGGGCCAAGTCCAATGGCATGTCTCAGTCCTAATTCACCTTTCAACACCAGTACAAAATTCGAGAGCTTTTAAGTAGTCTACTAGGTGGCAAATATGATATTTTTCTCATGGTATTTTCGATGTAATTTTTGACAAGTAGTTAGTATACGGCTCAAATTATGCGAGCAAACGAAACCAACTGTTGGTTAATTCAAATAAACAGGTCTGTGATGAGATAAGCTATCGCCTTACAATTGAATTGCCCACTTGAAGCAATTGTATCATAATTGCAATCAGCAAAGCTGTACGAGTCCAAGGCACGTCGAACCATAAGCTTACAGTCTGGCTGTCTGCTTTTAAAGTAATCTTCAAGATGACATCCGCCATTGCCTACGAAAAAATCCAGGGAATCCATACGGCTCAAGTTGCATCCTTTCTAATTGACTCGTTCTTCCATGAGGAGCCCCTTGGCCAGGCTTTGGGTACGTCATCAAATGAGTATTAATTTATAAAAAACTGGGATAGAAACAACAGAATAGTCTAAATTTCGACAGGATTACCCATCCAACAAGTTTCAAGATGGCTGGCAAGTTTCCTCGAACCCATTGTCACTCACGGCATGAGCTTAATGGCACGAGACCTCAAGAAGGATAAGTTAGTTGGTGTTAGCGTTAACATGATATTCAGGCCGAATGGTGAGAATGTCTTAATGTCAGACTACGCTGACCCAGCCAGGGAACCAGTTATGTACCAGATTTTGAGATTTCTTGGAGCTCTAAATTCCAGTAAGTTGATTGAATGGCTTCAATTCGATTAAATAAAATTACCAGCATTATAGTGTATTTACAAGGACAGATTTAAATCGGCCGAATTCACCTGATAGAATTCTCAGAATTGTTTTCTTGAATGTTTTGTCCTCGTATGGGAAACGAGGGATTGCACGAGCACTGTCAAAAAAGTCTGAAGAACTTGCCCTGTCTTCTGGAGTCAACAGCTTCCAGGTAACACACATGTTCACTTTACTGGAATTTTAGTAATTACGATGAACATTGCCACTGCCCTTCAGGATTAAAAGAGCTAATTGTTTGCAAATGAATCTTGTTAAGGTGGACACTACCTCCGAGTTCAGCTACAAAGTCTACAAGGCACTCGGGTATGGCGTTCTACGCGAGTGGAAATTCGCTGATTACGAAGATGATGACGGAAAGAAGCCTCTATCTAATGCTGATATGGGAGTTCATCAGTTTGCAAGGATACTGTACAAAGTCTTGTAAAGTGACTACTTGAAGATAAACAAAGTGCTTATGATGACTATGACTAATAATTCCTAGTAAATGATTACTCCATATCACTTCCAGGAATGACAACGCTGCTAAATCAATCAAATTATCTTTGGAGTTCTTACTAAATTACTTGATTGCATTAAAAACAACTGAGAAACTTCTCATCGTTGTGTCATGATTCATATTACTCTCATGATTATGACCATTTGTACAGAGCGAAGAGCAACCCGACACTTCTTGGGAAAAGGGCACGAGCGTACTACACGAGCTGCTGTATTCAGTTACTACTATTTCTTTTGTGAAAAATGCTTTACACCAATGGTAATGATGATGCTGAACTTGACTGCAATATGCATTGCTCTACCAAAAATGGTCCACTATATAGACATGAGACCTGAGTTGAGCTATCTCCAGTTCATTCACTGCTGAGCCATACGGACGTTTGTTATTGCATAATCCCACAGACGAGAGTGAGAGTGAAGCTCCCCAACGTTTCCTACATATGCATACATATATGACGTCAGGTGAGATTAAATCAAACGTCCTTGACGTATGTACGTAGTGTATATTATTCTCTCACACGTTCACCTACAGTACAAGGCCCCAAACACACGTACTACATTGTTTACATTAGTGCAGGTGAACCGGAACCATAGGACGCAATAGATCACAACAACAGAATCTCACAACGTTATAAACCTACAACTGGGGCAATATAGTCAAATCTTATGAATTTGAATCCTATTGTAATATTCAGATTCAGAGTAGTAGCATATATAGCGCTTTGCTGAAAAACGCATTACAATTCTGAGGAAAAGTTCCCAAGAATCAAATTGCATCACAAAATGAAACGTTCTATATATACAAGGGCTGGAGTAATGTTATATTCCATTGAAAAGGGTACGCTTGTTGTGATATGTACACTACTGCTTTATTTCCTTCCGGCCCTTTTTTCGGCCTTTCTCGTAGTTTCTAATAGAGCCCGGAAAATCCTCTCCCTTTCATGTTTCAACTTGCAGTCTCCAAACGTTTTTCTGTCGTCGTTGGCAATGTGTGTCATTAGAATGACTATGCAATACGTGGAGATGACTATTGAGATTATTATTTAGATATAGCATTTCGTTGGGTTGTTTCCATTAGTAACTGTAGATTGTCTTTGGATTTCCATGTCGTTCTGTAAGGTTACTCACCGCACTGGCAGGTCGAAAGCAAAGTCAGTCGAGGTTCATTCAGCGTCAAGTTGTCGCACATTCAACATTGTGATCCTCATAAGCGCTTCTTTGCCAAAACTGGTCGGCGTGTTTCAGGTAAGAATACAACTCGACAAGACTTGTGAGGTGTCTCAAGTTAGGGATGTATAGTGAGCGAGCTTATTTGTGATTGTTTTTCCAGAATCAAAGAAATGGTACGAGAAGTGACAAAAGTTGAGCCCTTGAGGGAAAAGCCACAAGGGAAAAGAACCAGGAGGCGGATTAGCCAACCGGAACCCGAAGGTCCGTCATCTAAAAGAGTTGCAATTATGACGGAAGCCACTACTGATGTCCCAGGTCAATTGTCATGCAAGTTGTGTGAGCGAGTTTATAAGAACCCAGTGGTAAGTTATAAACTCTTTAGTGAGATCAGTTACGTCTGAGAATATTTAAAACTTATATAATTATTATAAATTTTACAGGTGACAACATGTGGTCATACATTTTGTGCCGTCTGCGTGGAAGGATTTGTATCCGAAAATGGCAACAAGTGTCCCAGCTGTGATGTTAGTATAGAGCCGGGGACATATAGACCCAATTACGCCCTAATAGAACTCCTCTCAGTGCCAGGAAAGTCTTCAGAAACAAATAGATCGTCTGAGTGCAAGAAAGAAGATTTGCTTAAGATGATCTCTGAGTATTCCTTTGGTGAAATCGAGAGTATGATGTCACAACTGAGGATGAAGAAAGAGGATCTGGAATTGAAGACCAATATTCAAGCTGGTTTGGCAGAAGACTTTGTACGTGAAATCAGACGGAGAAAGCTGGAGGCGAAAGAACGGATGGAGGATGACTTGAAAGCAGTGGAGAAAGACTTGAGTGACCTTGTAGGTATGAGATTGCTCGACTCAAACAAGACATCTTTCCTTTCCAGTCTTGATGGGGCAAGCTGTAGTACGGGTCAGGCGAAGCAACAAGAACATCAAGTACCACAAGTTAATAATGATTTCTTCAAGGACAATTTCGAAGATTTGAATAATGTTTATTGGAAGATCAGATCGAATGATGTGAGTCAGAGTGAAGTTGTGAAGGGAAATTCGTCGTTGAGAAGTAATATTTTGGAGTTTGGGGAGTTACTGAATCAAGTGTCAAGGCCGAGGGAAATCAAGAAGATTGGTGGTTTTAAGTACTCGGCGGACTTGGACCCCAGATCTCAGCTCGTTTGTAGCATCGACTTTGACCGAGAAAGTGAATTCCTTGCTATCGGAGGTGCAGCTAAGAAAGTCAAACTGTATGAATATGGCTCTGTGGTGTTGAATCCTATTGGATCCGGTTGTGCTGTTGGTGAATTTACCTGCGAAAGTACTGTGAGCTGTGTGAAATGGAGTCCCTACTTCAAGAGTACGTTGCTTGGTACTGATTACAATGGTGTTGTAACGGTGTGGGACGCTGCAGCCATGTCAACTAAAACGTACGTCACTTACTTTTATGAGTAATAATTAAGTACTTTTATTACACTAAATATTCCCATTATTGATTTATCGACTACTATGGACTCAGTTGTGTAATGATGGTTAATGATTTTTAGGTCTTGGAAAGCGCACGAGCAGAAATCTTGGAGCGGAGCTTGGAGTCATGGAGACCCGAAAATTCTGGCGTCAGCGTCCGATGACTCCACCGTTCGAGTTTGGTCCACTGAAATGAGTCGACCCGTCGGAACACTCAAAATGAAAGCGAACATGTGCACAGTGGAATTTTCTCCACAACTGACCTATACAGTTGCCATTGGTGGAGCTGATCGGAACATCTACATGTTTGATCTTCGTAAAGCTTCTAGTCCAGTCAGCACTCTGTGCGGTCACTCGAGAACTGTGAGCGGAATCAAATTCCTCACCAAGGACACATTTATGAGCTCTTCAATAGATAACCAGCTGTTGCTTTGGAAAGGTGGTGAAAACAAGCCTGTGCACTCGTTGCGCGGGCACAAGAATGTCAACAACTTTATCGGTCTTGCAAATGACGGAGACTTGATTGCTGCTGGATCTGAAGACGACCGTATCTATTTGTATCATAAGTACATTCGTAAGCCTTTAGCTTTCTATGAATTTCAGAATGTTGAGAGCATATTTAGCGGGCCTCTCCCGCAAACTCCTGCGGGCTTCGTTTCAGCTTTGGCATGGAAAAAAGATTCCTCTGTCATTTTGGCTGGAAATAGCCAAGGAATCGTGAATGTTTTGCAAATAGATTAAGGGCTGATGATGACATATTCACAGTGTTAAGACTGATTCGTTCCGGTAATAATAACAAGAATTATTATTTTGTCCAATTAGTGGAGCTATCATGAAAAATCTTTAATTCATAATGTAATTTGACATTATCGCTTGAAAATAAAATCTCCAGCAATGAAGGCTGTAATAATATGGAACAGAAGGGTACTCAAATTTCATTTCTTTTTTCAACTATACATATTTCAAACTTGCATTAAATCCAACGAAAGCAACACTCATCAAACCCCGAAGTTCCACATGATCCTTCAGAGTAGATCAGCCCACAAAAATTGATTCCAAATCAGGGGTTTGCATTAGCTGCTCGCTTCGCCAGGACTCCATGTCCAACCATTCGATGAGCACTCTTCATATGTGTGGTCATAGTATATCGACACCAATATTTAAAATCGCAACGTGGACAGTCGTAAGGTCCTTCGCCTCTGTGCATAGCAGCCTTGTGATCGTCCAAATTCAATGGTGTACGAAAGGCTTCAGGACACTGATCACATTGGTGCCTTTTATAGCCTCCCCACAATTTCTTCGTCCTGCCGGCTGAAGCTTTTGCACCCACTGATGCCGACAAACGGTTATCCTTCGTTGGGGGGTTTGTGGTACGAACGCCGGACTTGAACCGCTTTCCACCTGCAGCATTATTTTGTGACAACGATGTGACATGTGGACTTGGATGAGCCTGAGTGCTGCTTCGGTTTCTCCCTTCTGCAGACCCTCGTTGCCGTGTCCCCGGCAGGTAATCTATTTCAACTGAAGCAGGCTTTCTTCTTCTTTCCCGATCTAATTCATGTTCGTCTTCGCTGGGCTTTTGTCGATCAATCCTTGCATACAAACTATAAATGATTAGATAGAATGGGCCTATAAACAACATTCATTTACCAGTCGTCATGCCATATGCTAACCTTTTGCCGGCAACGACATCAAGAAGTTGATCAAGAAGAGAGGGGTCGATCTTGTGTACGCTTTCAAGATGACTTCGCAGAATTTGTAACTGCCTGAAAGCCTGGCCACAAAGTTTGCAGTCATAGTAGGTGATCTTTACGTCTTCATCTCCTACATCGGCGGTCGGTCCTGGCAAAATCTCTTCTACTGTTCCTGCCATCTTACCAGATGTCCCAGCTTTCTCATTCAACGGGCCTTGGAAAGCCCGTGGACGGCTTTTCGATTCTAGAGCTAACTTCTTCAAACCCGGCTCATCATCATCCTGCTCAACTTGACGTTCCTTTCCTTTGCCCGAACTGAAAAAAACAAGAGGACGGAATATTAAATGTCACTGCGCTTTCATTTCTACCCTCTCTACACTTTATAGCTCAACAATTTAAATTCTTACCAAAGATTCTCCGAAGACTCTTCCTCCAATTCAACATCTCGGTCACCCTTGTGGTACATTTCATTGTGCTCCTTCGGGCTGTCCTGTCCACAAATTGTTGCCTGACATTCTGCACACCAGAAAGCTGGCTGTTGTATCGGTCCAGGTTTCACGGTTTTCCTTTGATCACACATAACTGGATTGCTTTCCTAACTATTAAAAAACTGGAAGAATTTGATCAGAATAATGCGCTCTGACTTGACTTCCAAATGCAGATCCCGATAGACTGGCGTCGTCAGGTCCTTTGCTTGTGGCTCATTGAAACGTTCGCTTCGCCCCAGGCTTGGTAACGGCTGCCATCAACTCAGGACTTTGACTTGTAGACTGTGAGAAAGCTGGGAGACCTGGTCAAAATCGAGGGCCAAAAAAAGCAGATTTTGGGTTGCCTTACATGAGTATCTCAAATTCCTTTTTATTTGATTTGGAAGACAAATATTGACATCAAGTCGAGTTTGCTTAACTCAAATAGTAAATTTAATGTCAAAGGTAAGCATCTCCACTCGGTTTTTCAGTGACAACATTCAGAAGGCAGTAATGTGAAGATTCTGGACGTATAAGTACCAAAGGATAATAATTCTGGAACATTCAGAGTGAATCCTCATTACAAGAATAATAATATTGTCCACATCAAAACTGGACTTTTCCAGCTGGACTCAGGGCTGATAATAATTGACACCATTGAAGCAGCACAAGAAATATAATTGTTGAGGTAAGGAAAGTTGGTGGATGCATCTTTTCATTTCTAGCTAAAAGTCATTGTCAAAGGCTGATGGATGTGGATCGTGAGAGATGGACCGAACTCCCATAGAAAGTGCATTGTCCACGGATGTCGTAAGTAAAATCCTGACTAAATTTTTGCTAACCACCATCCAGTTTGTGACCATAGCGCCTTCATTAATAATGAATTCTCTTGGAATTTTTTATTTAGGTAATGGACATCGTACTGAACCACCTAAAAGTTAGAGATCTTCTAAACTGCCGTAAAATTTCCAAGTTCTGGAATACGGCAGCATCGTCCGTGTTACGAAGACGCTCAACGATGATCAAGACGATTTCAAGTGAAGCAGAACTGATGGAACTAAAAAAGTGTATGAAGCAAAACTCGGACTTTCCTTTCACTGGATTCCAATTCAATCAGTCATGGATGTTGAATTGTCCTCGTGCAAAGCAGTTTTTCCAGAATTATGGAGAAAAATTCACAAGCCTTTATGTGGTTACATCAATGGAGACAAGGGTTCAGGAAGAGGATCTAGCTCCATTCTGTCGCCTGTCCATTCTAGAAATGATTTGGCCTGCCGAGTTATCGGATTCTGCTGCTGGACAGAAAGGCGGCAGAATTCTCAACTTACCGTCGCTCCTTACCTTAAGGGTTTCGTCTGAATTCAATCAAGACGGTCTTGGTCAAGTTCTGAAAGCGGCCTCACCTTCCCTTCGTATAGAATGTTGGCCAGCTACTTATGGAGTTTTGAGACAGTTGAAAAGTGTCGGGAAGTTTCAAGCTGTGTCTTTCATGAAGGTCAACTTCTACGGAAAGGACGAAGGGGAGGATAACACGTTGAGAGTAGTCGAGTTGTTGTCCACTGATTCACCTGTGTTGACCAAACTGATGTTGTGTAACCAAAGTTTACTCACACTGGATTGGCTGATTAAGTTACTGATTTCAAGTCGGCATACTCTGAAAGAATTGCATTTGAGAGGATTGTACCCATCCGAGTTCTCATCAGAGTGCCCAGTACTAACGGAGCTAACTTCACTCAGCCTGCACGGTGTTGATGAACCCCACCAATACGTTTTCCAAGGGAGTCAAGGCCACAAGTTTCCAGCATTACAAGAATTGAAAATTCATTCCTTGTTTGCACATATGTTGTCGGACGGATTGTTTATAGTTCCAAGTGCGAAAAAGATGGTTTTACTAACAAGTTTTAGCGAAGCTGGAATTGAAAAACTAGCTCGCAGTTTCCCCAATGTCATTGAAATACAACTGGATCACTTTTT
>JAQIWI010000360.1:0-36811 GCA_034698825.1 Deuterosminthurus bicinctus | reverse complement strand
CTAGCAACTAACCGTCGATGGTCTTCGGCGTCACAAAAGTGCGAGAAGACTTTGGAAGTAGAAAATTACTGACCAATGTGTGTGTATGTCTTTAAACGATCCAATAGCTTAATTCATCATCCCATTAGAGCATGAGGGAACGAACAATAAGGCCTCTTCCCTTCAACTAACACCACTTTGAACAACGTTATTGTAGTCTTAAACATGAGCTGATCCGTGTCAATATTTTTTTCAGGGTCCTCCTCATTTCAGCTTGTTTTTATGACGATGAAAGACATGTCTATACTTTAATACATTTCCACATCCACTGCCATGCCAGTGAAAGCGGGCTTTCATAAGACCGTCCTGGGCTTCTATTTGCTGATGCTGTGGGGTTGTGTGTTTACGCTGATGAAGGACGACCCTTCATCAGCTCTTGAGAAGGGTAAACGTAAGGACAGGACGGTACACAAGGGGATGTTGAGTTGGAGTCAAGTGAGAATATTATTTGTTAGTGAACAGAGGAACACATATAATGATAATACTGACAATCATGATGATAGCACGTATACATACGCCTAATGATCTACAACACATGCGTGCATATAAATCAGGTGCCACTACTGGCGGATAGTCTAAAAAAAATCAGACAATGGGATATGGATTGGAGCTGTGCACTGAGATACTAAGAATACGAAAGGGAGATGAAGAAAGAAAAGAGACCTCCACCTGTGTCTCATAAGTCTCCAGCTGAGAGCTGTTCATTCCTTTCATTTATTCAGCATGGAGGCGTCCGCCCAACTCATCTTCTCCACACATTCTGCACCGTCACTCATCGGCACACACACACGGCTTTATTCTAGCTCTCTCACAGCTACTTCATCCCACTGTCTGAGAGATTTCATTGAAACTCAGCCTTCTATCCTGTTCTTTTTGTGATGCGTTCTTAATTATTGATTCACTTGGTCACTGGGTTATGCAATTCACTCCTTACAGAGTTCGTACTACACTACCTCACGACACGAGCATCATGATCAACTTGGTTTATATCTTTTCTCGTCTTTACGAATCATCCTCAGTTCTTCTACAAATTCTTAGAATGTGGAGAAGATTCTGGGAGTTACCATATCATCATCATGGTTCCTCTACTGCTTGTCATCACGATTGCATTAAGCCAGAGGCGGACATCTTTTGATGGCTGTAGGACAAGACTTGTGATGACAGCTTGACAGTTGTTCCACATGTAAAGGATCATGAGGAAGAAAAAGGGAAATGTCTCAACAAATAGCTCATCTTAATCATCATATATTCTGCTACATCTTCCTTCCCACGACACTCTACAGGTCCACATCGATGGCGCCTGTCATTGCAGCTGAGAGGGTGAGATGTTTTCTGGAAAATGAAAAATGACGACATTCTTTATTATTTTAACGACATGAGCCACGTTAGAATTGGTAACACGATAAATATTTCAAAGATTTGTTACGGTACTGGAGCCGTCGGCGACCCTCCCAATTTTCTCTCGAGATTTATGTAATGTTTTGATTTCAAGCGGGATTTGAAGGGTGAAAAAAATTATATTTGCCTCGGCTTTTACTATTTGCGCTTCCAATTCGACTCGAATCACTGCTTGCATTTTATTGACTGTAGCTTTGTGAAGGACCCACCGCAGCCGCAGTCATCTGCCGCCCGTCTGCAGACAGAAAACAAAATTTGTACTGTGAATAGTTGAATCAGTATTTTAAATTTAAAAGGGGGACTTTCATTTGGGACCCGGGGTTGGTTCTTATTGTTGTCAGCGTGATGACATATGTGGGATGCTCCTATGTAACAGGCGGATAGGGCTGAATTGGAAAGAGCCACACACTATCCTGTAAATATTCTGTGACGGAACTGTATCAGATTATCTCACACACCGTAAAATTTTGTTATGGTTGGCAGCTGAATTTCATCCAGTACTATATCTCCTCCTCTTCTTCCAAACTTTTTCGTTATCGTCAATGCGGTTAATATTTTCTGGTCAACGAGCTAATTTTTTTTCACATACGATTGTGAAAGACATTTGGCCATTGACGATTTATGCAGAAGAAAATATATGAAAGTATGACTGCGATAAGCTCTTGATTGCAATTCTTAACCATTCAAATCGTCTTCGTTCATATCATTCGAAAAGTTTAGGATGTGATGAGCCATCTTGCCTTTTCAGGGGTTCTGTAGTTTAAAAACTAAATCACTCGACTCTGTAAGAATCCATGACCACTCCTACGTGGTCTGATACTCACATTTTTACCACCCAAAAATGTCATCCCATCCAGTATGACTCATGGAGTACTTGAACCCTTCGTTTCCCAATCATTCACATAAATCACAAGCGCAGTAAAAACATTCATTCAGTACGCTTGTCCTATGAAATGGCCAATTTTAAAATTTTCGATGTATGTAAAAAATATTATAGCCCCTCTTGCAATGCCCAATGGTATCTAAACTTCCAAGCAAGTCCCTTGGAGCCCCATATGAGCCTTCATATGAGGGGAGAAGGTGCGGAATAGCATGCGAGTGGGGTAAAACAAATGAAACTTTTTATTTATATTTCATGTGCATGGCCATTTTTGTTGTCGCAGCAAATTTTTTCTTGCGTTTCTTCCCCCATTCCCAAACCATGAAGTTTTAAATTTTAAATCTGGCTCATTTCCCTAAGGTACCGTCTATTTTATAGACGTGTGCCCTTGTAGTTAAATTCCAACTCTAACTGGAGATGAAAGGTGGATCTGATATTTTATGTATAGCTTCCAAAAATTCGCCCTATTCGAAGATCCTGAATAATTCTAGAAACTTAAAGTTTAGGGTCATTTCACTTCGTGTTGTCAGTTTAATTACTGACTGACAGACAAGGCTAATGTTGGACAGCCACAGTAAACGAATCTCATGCCGCTCTGAAAATGGTAGCCAGTAAAAGCAACAAGTCATGAAGAAACATATCGGGCTGCATGAAACTTGAATCGCGGAAATTGAATTGGTTAGAGACTACACATAATAGAGAGAATTCTTGGTTGTTTAGAGGAATTTTGAAGGCTTTTAAGTGACTTGTCACTAACCGAAATCGCAATATTCTTACACAAAGCACCTTATGAACATATGACATCGACGGATTCATATGTTGAAGAAAAATGGATTTGATAGAGGTGAGTTTGTCGTCTCTCAATCTGTCAAGTTTCTATTCAGCGTGCATAGCATTGGTAATTGTTCCGTCACTTTCTGGCATTTTTAATATCTGTGTGTTACTATCCTGGATTTTTTATGGCTTCAGTACTGGAATTTTGAAAGTATACACTGACTTCATTGCATTGCGACTGGGTCCCACTCATCATCATCATGAATTCTGTCAGGAAACATTTTGATAGCCCTGTGGAGTTGTTTCACATGCCCTTCAAGAGCAACCACATTCAAGCACCGCCAGTGTCTACTTGTCAAAATGAAGTGAAAAATGAAAGATGTGGCCAGTAGATTTGCCAGAGCTGGTGTCATGTGTGCATTTGAGGAGGAATTCTGGCGACAAGCTGTTTATGGAGAGTTTCCTATTGAGTTGCATCCATAAATCCTGATCAACTGGCGACACAGAAGGTAGACGGAAGTTGTCATCTGACTGTCAAGTTCACCGTGAAATTCCCAACGGAACTGGCGACTATTTATGTGCCAAGGTCCAGCTGTGTTCATTTTCAGTTTCTGCAGCAACAATGACGAGTGTTCGGTTATTGTAAAGCTGATAAGTGTACTTCCGACGTTTTTTTTTATCCTGGAGAACATTTGAATGATGACGATGATATTGGTGAAGGCTTTTTATTGTTCAACAGCAGAGTAGGGTGTGGAGGGGAAGATGGAAAATTGAAAAAACAAATTCAAGTGCGTCTTAAAACTTTTTCATGAAACAGAATGGGTAATTTGATGAGCGATCAATCATGCAGTAATTAATATGCAGCCTGGATATTGTGTATCAACTGGCGGAAATCGTAATTACAGAAAATAAAGCCTTCAGAGCCCCTTCGAGGGATTCCCACAGGGCAGAGGAGGCTCAACTTCTAAATGAGATGTATGATAGTATTAGTTATATAATCTATCTGTATATCAAGGATCTGCCTTAGTATAAGAAAATGTGCAGAACAAAAAGTGTGTATTTCTGTAATCTTCTGACTCATGGAGGAAGAATACAAAGAGTGTTTATGTGTGGTTACCGGTAGTATTGGTGGTTTTAGGGATGCTCCCACCACCACCACCCAGCCACTGTACTGCTGCTGCCACCGCCTCTAGGGTATATAGCTAGGCCTAATGGGAATATGGACGCAGTATGAATGTGCTCTAGCAGAATAAATTGACGTCATGGTAATTAATGGTAAAAAATTGTTCACAATCTAAAATGACAACCAATGAATATAAATGGTCGGATGATATATGGTATGAGTCGCCTGTCTTTTTTTCTCTGGCGGGCTTGTTGTTGGTTTCAGCGCATTATATACCCCATGATGATGATCTTTTCTGCCGTCAATCCCTTTCCTCTGTAACAAATCCATATGCCATCCATTATTAACCAACTTTTGACTCCCCTGTAGGCTTTTCATCCATTCTCCTTCACACATCATTCTTCATTCTCCAGCATGAATAACCTCGAAGACACAAATTGCTGACTTAAGTAATTCAGTGGAGCAAATTTTTATTGTCTTCGGTCTTCCCAGCACCCATCCTGAGGAGTACCCTTCATCGCTCCCCCTTCATTCCGCTCCTCTTCAGTTTGAATGCTAAGATTTTTAATCGAGAGTTTCAAATGATAATAATAGTAGTATTCTTTTGATTTGCTAACAGACTCCATGTACAGGCCTGCTGCCAGCCAGCTGACTGCGAAGAATCCAACACGACTGATGATGCTGGTGCGCTCCTGTCGTTTTTAACACCCCCTGTACCTGTCAGTCAAGAGGAAAAAAGAGCCAAGTCATCACACCATTGTCCGTGCATTTCAAATCAAACCGTGATAGTGGTGACTATCTATAGTTTACACACTACACACGCAACGTCATTTGACAGGTCCAGCAACAGCAATGATTTTAAAGTGTTGTTGTTGTTGACTCCTCTGCAAGTAACTTATGTGGTGCAGGAGACGGGCTACGGTGGAGGATTTTATGAATTAGTTCTGCAGGATTCCTTACACTGTATGTAGTTGGCTGTTAAGAGGGAAACCGCTGACATGGACTTGACGCTTGGCTGATTCTTTTTGAAAGTAATCTCACATTGTCGCTCCGGTGAAATTGAACAGCCCAGCAAACGGTGAAAGAAGAATGAAATATCGATGTGATAATTTTAGGCGTATCGTATATGAAGCTAATTAATCATCAAATTCGTCGTGGTTTCCATTTTCCGTCCTCTTTTAACCCTTTTTCTATGTACCCCCTTCGTAGAGCATTCGAACAAGAACAGTTTGTCAGTCCATTATCTGTGTATTGCACAGAGAAACATCCCAAGCAGAGGGAATGACTGTTGTTTTTCACACCGAATAATTTGCATGCACTCTTTGTATCATAATGCTATCAACATCGGCCTTGCCATCGTGTTGCTGGTCTTGTAATAGCTGCAACTATTCTGTCAGTCCCCTTGTATGGTACATATGATAACATAGTAGACGAATGTATTAGCAACTCCCGCACACGACGGCGCCGGTTAATAATAATACCCCAAGTCATCATCACTATGGCAGTCACCATCATCATCACCCTCATCTCCTTCCTATTCATCCTGCTGCCTGGTAAATATTCCACCACGTGTGTCGTCATTATTTTATCCACACTCGTCCATTTGTCCTTGTCATGTCGAACGAAATAAATGTGACCTGCAGCCATTGTTTGACCGCTCTAATGATCAGCTTAATATGCGAAACAAAACGCATTTGTAAAATCTACATATTTATTTTGGGCATCATGCGTTGAAGGATTTTCTCACTAGAAAAATAGAGGCTCGATGACAACATGTTATCATTATACTAATATGTACATCATGCAGAACAACCCGCCAACGTCACACGCAAACACCCAAACGCGTCTCCTCAACTCGTTTGCTCAACCTACCTGTTTAAATCCAAGTCTTTTATTGGAAAAGCACCTTTGTTTTGTGCACACTTGAATATTTCCCGTCAAGTTGCAACTCAGTACCTTTCAATTTCCTGTTATAGCATCGTGGACAGATGAGCTAATTATTTTAAAAACGTATTCCTTTATGCCTTTCTATTCTGAGCACTTCGTTAAAGTGCTCTCTAGTTGAATGTAGGCTCAAGTATGAGCATTCGCTCTTTGCTTGTAATTTATTCTTTGAACTCTCTAGAGGAAATGTTTTATCGGCCTCAAAACCTGTGGATATCGCGTGAGATTCTTGTGAATTAATTGCACTAGCGTTGGTAGAGGCATGATGTTGAGTGGACCAAATGAGGCTTATGTTTACACACGTAGGGCCAGTAGTTATGACCAAACAAATGATGGGGATTTTGTGGTTGAGGAGGAGAAATGTGAGGAGGAGAGGTTGAATATATCATCTGCAGACGGCACACACACACACGCACATAAACAGCAGAATGATGCAAGTGAGAAGTAGCATGATGCATTCGGAGGTCTTTCGTTCTGCCTTTCTTCCTAACTTCATCTTCGTCATAATGATGATTATGATGGTGATGATGATAGTAGTGGCGGTGATGATGATGAAGTCGATCGTCGCCGCTGTTGTTGGCTTTCCGTTTCCATAAAAGACAAGTCAGTCATGCTGGTAAATTCAGGATGAAGGATAGGCTTAAGGCTAGAGGAGTGGTGTGTGTTGCATACGTCCATCTTGTTTGCGCCTCACCACAAGCACATGTACACATGGGATGAGATGCATAATAAAGCTAATAAACAGACATTCATCATCATCAGAGCCATCATTTTCCCATTCATTCTCTCTCTCTCTCTCTCGTTCATTCCTATGTTCATTTATACACATTCATTCATCTCAAGACAGATATTATTATTAGCCTCCACTTTGTGTCTCTTCTTCATCTTCATAAATCATCCGTATGCCTGACTGCCATCATCCATGGATGATGATGGGAGGACTAAGCTCATTCTCTCTGCATGCCGCCAGTGCGCCGTTGTTGTCAAAGCCATTTCTGCTATACCATCATACAAAACACATGCTCAAAATGTCTCAACTTGTCTATATGCATACGTATACTCGCCCGTTCGCCTCGTATTCCAGGATTATTATCATCATCACCAGACAGAACATTAGCAGCAGCAAATCTAGTGCCTTCGTATTTGTTCTCATCACTAATGTCTATTCTATGAGTACCCCGAAGTCTTGCTGCGAGCAACTTGAGCTCTCTGCAACTCTTTCAAGGACTCCTGATTGTCCTGATGATAATCGATCTGAAATTATTGCATCGCTAGGAATAATTATTATTGTCTATCATAAAAAATTAGAATCATTCATGACATTTCTTATCTGGCGGCCATCCACGACAACATTCGGTAGTTCTCTTTCAATGTCTCAACGACGGCGCTCATCATTCTGCAATACAGCCGCGATGGGATCCATTAATTCGCCTCACCAACTATTCCCATTCATTGTGACACACTAATAGTTTTGTTTATATGGATTAGACGGGACGTTGTAATGTTTACTCAGATTGTAATAATTACCTGGCTCACAAAAGTAAAGCACACGCTCTTTCCTCATCCATCGTCTCAAGGCAGGGACTGCAATTTAAAGATTTTACGATGCTATTCAGCCTCAAATTTCCACGCCGGGCAGTGAGAGCGGATAGTGGAATGGCGGTGTAAAGAGCTTTTGCTTTGATTGCATAGCATTAAAGTGCCAAGTGTGGTGTGAGTGAGGGATCCTAACTGGCCATTATATCAACCGAAGTGACTGGATTGGAGGTGTATGTGCGTGTGTACATGCCTATCAAATGCTTGTACAGGTAAGTCGACTGGCGCCGCTCCCATCAGCCAACACCATTGTGTTCTGTATGCTGGAAATAATAGCCACCAAAACAGGACGACACACTGGAGAGAGGACCACTGTCAGCTTAAATGAACCACGAGTTTTTAGCGACCCACAAAATGTGCCTAGACTTTTGTTAACAGACAGTAGTAGCTCTGCTGAGACAGTAGTTACAAAAGTCACACTTAAGCTAATATATCAAAGCTACTGATGATCGTCTCCTGGAACTCTAACTAACCTGCCATTTAGTCTGCTGAACGTCAATAATTTTGCGGCAACGGCTTTTGGTTGAACTTACAGGGACTTTGAAGAATAGTTGCATTAGTGTTTGCTGGACACTCCTTGGTGCATTAGTTTACATTGAAATAGTGGTAAAAGCAGTATGGGAAGAATATGTGGAGAAATTTTGCAGAACCGTGGCAGCTGTTCAGGAAATTGCAAACAGTTCGGGCAGTTTTATGGATTGAATGAGGAGTGCAGTGAAGACCGTTGCCGACCCCACCCTTTTTCGACACAAAGGCCATGAAGCCAGAGACATTAGCTGTCGATTAGTCCCAGTATTGTCTGCCTTTTAAGAGCAAGAATTTATTTCCACTTCCTTTCCTTGTACTTATTGCGACCCGAAGCCAGTCTAGGACGTCCATTCCACTATCTCGCCGTCTCTGTTCCCTTGTGGTAAATTTGAACATGGAGCCATCCAAGTATTGTGCCTACATATGTGTGTTTTTGTGTGTGTGCAATAAAACATTGAAAGGACGATGTAACGACTGAGCATATAGATTACAGCCGAGCAATTGCGTGTTTGTATGATGGCATATTGTCCAAATCAAAATTACGCGTGTATGGCATCATTCACACCCCCATGACAGTAGGGACAAACAAGTTACAGTAAGGGAATGTGCGTGGCAATGGGACTAATGGAGATTGTGTGTATAAGTTAGTGGTGATGCGAGGATGAAGAGTTGGGCATGGGGTCTCAGAGGACAGCGGCAACACCTGTCTCTGTGTAGTACAATATGAGTGGTGATGGCAGGCAGGAGCAGTGCTGAGCACCCAGTTACCATTTATTTAAGGGTGACTGGGCTCGTTGGTGTGTATATGTACTTGTGATGGACAGGAGAATAAGACGCTGGTAATGTTACCAAGTGAGGCGGCAAGTTAGGAAGAGCCGTCTTAATGCATAAGATAACATGATCAATGGGATCCAGGAAGGAACGTGTAGCACTCACTTGAACTAGCCAAGGCTATATATGAGTGCATACTAGTTATGTACATGATGAAGAATACGTGTGGCAGTTCTCATCATATGTAAGTCTAGAAAGGAAGGGCCAGACCAAGGAATGGAGGAGGAGGTGGAGAGAGAGAGACATATACACATGCATCGAGGAAAATTCATAGAGCACTTAAAACGTCAGTGAAGGGTCATATACATCAACGTCCCAGTCAGTATTTATGAACGTCATTGTTGTTGTGAAGTACAAAAGGCCCCGACGGTGAAATGTCCATTCCTTCTACTACCACTCAACTTTCATGTCATCCACATCCACCGGCAACAAATCAACAAGACATATCTTACTTGTCTCCCTCCTGGGCTCTTCACACATAGCACACACAAGCACACAAACTACACACACACTCCTGCCTAACAGCCTGCATAAATACTTCCAAATCGCCATCAACTTTTCCTCCTACTGCTTCCACCGTCAGTAACTCATTGCGTTAATGGTACGCTTATAGATGCATTAAGCATGCACTTGGTCTGTAGTACTCCGTAACCTTCCCGAAAGATTACAACCATGTGTAAGTGGTGATGCAATAGTGCTCTTCAATGCATCCTTCCAGCAAACAGCCACGAAGGGACATGTACAAAATAATCCTCCTCGTTACTTCCTTCAGCACGCACCCGCAATGAATTTACCCTATGTGAATCATTTCAGAGCAACAGCGGCAGTTACCACGATAATATATTAACTCACGTTGTGTCACATCCTCACAATTGAAAAGGCTTAGCAGTGAAAACAGAGTAACGATCAAGGAGCTCATGGAGAAGGTAAACATTCATAATACCTTATGCCTGGTCAGTTCTGATACCCCACAAACTCCTCCGTTGGCAACGCTTTTCTTTGGATATCAATTCATTTCCTCGATCATCGGTCCTACAGACAAAGCAGGCACCTTACTGTGCCAAACAGTCAAACTGTTAGTCAGAAAGTACATAGCTCATATCCACTACATTCACGAGCTATTAAAAAGCCCGTTTTCCCTCTCTCTCGCCCTCACCGCAGTCGCTTCCCTACCCGGGAGACTTTTTCGATGGCCATCTATTAAGTGGAAGGCGTATGCTACACCTGTGGCATTTTCTGTGTGAGCATGTGGTGACAGATTGCCTCTAGTCAGAAGGTACTCGCACCTCCTGCAGTTGGAAGCCCTGTGAGCATCACCCGGCCGTAAATAACACATTTGCTCGACAGTATACCTGGGACAATATGTTCAATCTTCTATCCCTGCACTGGAAAAATCATTTCGGTCCTCACTTGTGGGCTCAAATGGTTCCTATACAACAAACCAAATTTGGTACTGTGAAAGTCTTCTGCTAAACATTGTTTAAAAATTGGGATCATCCTCCCTCTCACCACAAAAAGCTTCGGGACAGGGTCAGAATAATCAGGGATCATCCATGCTTCCTATTGTCAGTAATAATATACCTTGTACTTAAGGAGCAACCTAGGCAAGCTTGATTTGGACTGGGAAATAATCACTATTTTTACCATTCCAGTACATGATATCACTCATTATACAGACGTAGAAAACGACTAGACTACCAATCCATTGGAAAAGGCTATTATTACTGACTCTGTTCGGAGGGAAGTTACACAGCTTTTTATTATTGCTCATCAAACTACTATGAGTGGTGGGTCAGTACCAGTAATATTAGTATCACTTACCAAGCTTCCTCTTCGTTATAATTTGTACAAAGACTATGATTATTCCAACTATTCTCCATGATTTTCATTCGCATTACTTTTCACAAGGACCTCATTACTGTCTTCTAACCTTCATATTTCTCTACTCATCCCATGCTGTTGTTGTAGTTATGCTGTCTTTAAAGACGTCGTCAGTACCCATTGTTCGACACGTAGAATATGCACCCCGCAGCACTATAACAAAATGATGATAGATTGAAGGATACCATTGTCTCGAAGCATCGTAAAAGTTGCAAGGGAAAAGTACAAATATAGCATTCATATCATTATGATTACAGGAACAGTTCAAGGTGTTGTATATGTGAGAAGAAAAAGAATGAAGATGACGATAAGGAGAAACCAATAGCTGTACAGAACTTGAATCTTGGTTTTATTGTCAGAATGAATAGACAATAGCAAACCGTCTGATTACACAGAGCTATACTCACAGTCCGGCTATATATTTGTTTAAAGCCGTCGTGTCCGTTGTTTACCCCCCAACAGCCACCTTGACGGTAACATAGAGATGGACATTGAATGAATGATTACTTATTGATTTGGGCAAAGCCCCTGCAATAAGAATGTTTTATTATGCAAGGCCGTATAAGATGGACATCGTCGAAGTAATCTCATCGGATGAAAAACATCTCTCCCACTCTCACTACCCGACTCCTCCACAGAATCACTGTCTGTAGCTAACTGCCACTCTGGATCCTGCTTGAAAACGTATGATTATTACTGTTGATACGTAACTGGTGCAGATATTATTGACGGAGCATGTTTAACTGCTTGATGCCAGTGGAACTATTCGTAGCGGCAGCTTTATGTGCACACACATAGGTGCGTGTATTCATCTTTTATATGCTGCTATTCAGAGTGTCGGACGCAATGATGACTGGAATAAAAAAAAACAAGTATATGCTGCTGCTCATGTTGTTATTCTGATAGTTGTTGAGTATTTTTATATCGAGTCATCAAGACCAGGCTCCACAATAAGGTGCTTATGAGCAGAAGACACCACACACACAATACAAATGAGCATCCATGCCCCCCATAGAATTACAAATGTGATTCGGGCGTTTTATCAGTCTTTGTATTCACTCAGTTGGAATTCAGCTGTTTTACATTCGTCACTTCACTTTCCTCCATGGCTTCACATGCCAGCTTACACAGGACATTAACTTGGCGGGTACTGGTTCAATCAGTTTATTGTAGATGAAGCAAGATATACAGATAAGTACGTATATTATTACACAAGTAAATGCTCCATTGTCATTAAAATAAGCTGAGAAATATCAAAACTCAAAAGAGAAGTCAGCTACTGCTACTAAATTGTGGCATTAATTGCTCGAAGCCAACGCTAACGAATCGCAACGCACGAGATGGCAATTGTTGGTTTTTTTCATCTCCGTGCTTGGCGAAGGCGTTCAGGAAACACGTTGATATGTCAGCAGATAAGAAATGGGCTCTTACTGAGACTACTAACTTTCAAGCGCTTCTTTCTCGCGAAATATTATTAGTTTACAATTACGCCTTCAGTTGAGGGTTAACAATGGTTAGGTGGTGTGGAAGTACGATGGCTGATTGAGGTAGATTTCTGGCTTACAATCGGGAGGGCGCCACGGCGGGAGTGAAATAGTACTGCAAAAGCGTCGTTGATGCCCACACCTTCAGCATCATAGGATGACAGGGAACTTTAATGACGATTCAGTAGATTTAATAGTTTAACTTCTCAAACAATGGAATGATATTATTATAGGGAAAATGACTCTACAATTGACTTGAGCGATTAAACTTGCTTGGACTATTGTAGCGTCTCCGCAGTCTAATGCAGACATGTTTTTGCGATTACTGACAGCTGTCATATTCATCTTTGCCTTGGTGGGTGCTCAAGGTCCGAAAAATTCTTATTTTCGACCGCCTGCACCTAAAGGTAAGCCTTGTTTGAATTGTTAAATGAAGAATTTTGATTGAATCATGGATTCATCTTTAGTGCTGTGTGGACCGGATACCGTGTTGATTAGCCTCGATTGCTGGAGTTGTGAGTGCCCGAAGCCGAATAGGCACGCAAAATGTTACCCGAAAAAGTGTGATAATCATGGTATGCATAGCTGCTAAATTTTATCGCTAACCAGTGTAAATATTCTCGTTGTTTAGCAATTGTGACACTCACTGTTGTAACACTTGTAGACAAACAGGGCTCATGCCCGGCCGCTCAGTTGAAAATGGATGATCCCGCATTATGCCAGCTGGAAAGTGTGGCTCAATGTAAATCGGATGCAGACTGTCCTGGTCCAGAGCTTTGCTGCTTCAGTTATTGCAAAGGAGCCGTATGTGCTGTACCGCAAGCTGACTCACGAGGTCCTCCAACACCTCGTAATTCCATGGGCGGGGGGCCGTTTCAGCTGGGAATAAGTGGACCACCAGGTCAAGGTCCTCTAGGACCTCTCCAGGTCAGGCTTCCCATGCTCAACGGAGTTCGTCAGGGTCATCCTGGACCTGGATTCGGTCCTGGAGGACGAAAATAGTGTACCTTCTTCAGCACACTGTTTTCCTCGCTCTACATTTTCTCTACTTTCAAGTTGGTAACTTTTAGGTGCGACTAATATCAGTATACGTGTATATGTTGCTGGATTGACGGCGTAATTACACCTGTATCTTACATAATAGTAGATATGATTAGTACTTTATCGTATGTAGCAAGCCAATACAAATCCTTGATTCATGCACTGACAATCTGTCTTGTTAGTCATGTCCGTGTACTTGAGTATACTAGTTACCATATTGAGATAGAATTCACGATGAAATATTACCACGTGGACGACATTAATAAAATAAGCAACAAAAATTAGAAGCTCTCTTTCATTGACGGACATGGTATAAAAAGAATATCAAATTGAATAAAGTTTATGAGATATAATGTTGCGCAGCTGTCATATGGTTGTCCTAGGTCCTTAGGTATGTATACATACATAATAAATTTAATGAGAATGTATTAAGTATAATTGCACGAGTGAATAAATAAAATCAAAGGCTGTTTTGCTATTATGTTGACGTCGAATTGAGTATTATTTATAATAATATTATTCAGTCAGTCATAAAAATATACAAGGAGTTGCCTTCCTTCTGCGCATTGCATTGACAGCGCAAAGGTTTCATAAAGAACAATGGGGATCTGTCTGCACATTGCAAGTTTTACAAACGGACAGATGAAGATGAATAGTAATTTGCGGCGGACAATAATAATAATTCTGATTATAATAAGCCGTATCACAGGTAGATCAGCAAGCGGGTGGAGACATTATGAAGAAGACAGTCGTGTTCATCATCGTACAGTTCTGCAATACAAAACCCAAGTACGTTGAGTAATATACGATGATTATCATCATCCGTGAATAAATCTTGCTCTTCCACGGCCATCACCATCATCAGAAAGATGATAGGCACCGTATGACATTGCTACGGCCATTCGTCTTATTAGTTAACAACAGCTTGCTCACTATCATAGCAGACAACCTGGCACATAGATTTATGCAACACAGCAGCTTAACTTTTCCCTCTCCAAGAACACTCAAACACCTTTAACATTCACAAATAGTCAATAAAGTCTATTATTAACAAGTCGTGCATGAATGCACTGCATGTAACTTGGTCATTAAAGGATGTTTGGACTGCTAAAACCATGCACTTGACACTAAATAAATGTCTATGCATAAAGTACAGTCTGATTAAATAAATCAAGATGAACAGTGACTACAGACAGACGAGTCAATTTTATCGTCATTTGCATGTACGTGTCACTGCTGCTTTGAAGGGCACACGTTATTTTAAAAGCTTTCTTTTCACTTATCCAGTCTATCACATGGCGATGCGCCTTTCTTATTATTTTGCAATCAACTTTGGATGGCCTCAGTGTACATAGTTATTTGTGTATGTATGTATAATGTACTTATGTATAAATATATTTACTTGTGACTGACCAACTGCCTTTGATGAGCACTGTACTAACCAAGATGAAAATGTTTTTCTCAACTCTGACAGCTCTCCCCGAAGGCATACACGACGATCATTCTTGATTTAAGCATTAATGTTCAACAGTCAAGTCAATGTCTTGGATGGCAGGTCAGGAAAATATATACTATGAACAAGTGAAGCAATTAATCCACATCATTTCGTCTTCTTTTTTATCCTCTTTTCAGATTGTCAGTTACATGAAGTTTCAGGGTCAAACGTTGCCATGCACGTCCCTTTCTGTTTTACCTGCAATCATTTAATGATAAGTTCATGAGAGCGTTGTGTGGCAGGCCATTAAAGTTTACTGGTCTTTCATTCACCAATTATTCTGCACATGCTGCAGCTTGTCACGTTCAAGATTGTGCATTTTAAACAAATTCTGACATTTACAGGACACATGCAGACAGCCGGAAGTAGCTCTCTGACCTTTCTTGACCATTTACATGTGTAAAATCAATTTGATAGTTTAGGAGAAGCACAAAGGATGACGATGATACTACAAATTTTATACACTCGCTCAGTATGCAATTATATTTTGCTCAAGATTTGAACAAAACTTTGTTGTATGTAAAAATGCATTGCAAAGAAGCATCACTCCAAAATAGTTTATGTATGATTTAATTTTATATCCAGAACAGTATTGTTTCGTGGACAGCTCAGATTTGATTCACTTGCACAGTCTCAGATGCTCAGAAACTTTGATTTATTATACAGAAAGAATTTATGAGCTAGAAGCTGTCATGCAGTAGAACATACCAGATTGGACTGTAGATTTATGCTAATCTGCTGGCGAGGGGAAAACTTTTTTCTCTCATTTCCGTGAATACCGGTAGTTGTGCAAAATGTCGCTGTAGTCGTCAGCAAACGGCGAAGTTATATTTGTAGTTAGGATTTGGTTTCGATATCCGTTGCCAGAAATACAACTTACAAGAAACAACTTGTGATGGCCAAAATTTTAAAAGAAATGATCGCCCAAAATTTTGTGAGTAGTTTATTTTCACTGACATTATCTTCACTTTGTATTCTGTGAGCTACTAAAAGCTCCATATTGTTCCCCACGATGTAATAGGTTTTTTTAATTAAAATTTTCAAAAATTATAGTTACATGCGCTAGATTCCTTTAGCTTAAAGGGATGGACACAGTTAATGAGAGCGTGAATGTGTGGCCAAGAAGTTGGCTGCCGCATGACCTGTAAGCGGATTACGATAGGAGACGACAGATAGTAGCTAATAATTTTCCCCTTATTAATTGACATTGATGGGCATTGTCATTGGAAAGTCCTGCCTCGTAGATGTCTCAATCCTATAATGAGGCTCACGTTGGCTGCCATAATAATGACAAAGACGCCGAATGGGAAGCCTGACGACGATGGGAAACAAGGACATGGCACGACCTCCATAGTGAGGCTTACTTAGTTCGCCTTGTCCGATTGTCATTTCCTTCAAAGTTATCTCTATACGAAGGTGGATATTGTCTCCGATTGCATTAATATAGGTTCATGAATCTGTCAACGCATTTTGTCCTGAATTTCCGAATTATATTGCCCGATAAAACAAAATTGGTTAAATGAAGTTTGGTAGCTTTCGACAGCAGAAATCTTCTCAACATTACTGTGAAATACCAAAGGACAGTAAGACCCTCCAATTTATTCCCTAATTATTCTATTACTATTTGATGAAGTTGAATAATTTCTACCCAATCCATTCATCAAATCTATTAGGGTCATATTTGGTGTAATGTAGTATTGCCTACCAACGTACTTCGGACTATAGAATTCACCATGAGACTCTCGGGAAGTGCGACAAAAGAATGAGCAAATAATATTACAGAGAGCTTCTAACGATGCCCATCATACTCAATGATATGGTGGTTCTGCACTGACAGAGACCGACATGTGAGACAAAGTAATTTACTGTGCATCCATTGTTCTACTAAAATCTAGCCCGAACTACAAGGAGCATGAAAGAAAGTGGGCAGAGACGAAAAACTGCAATCCGATGCAGGCTTTTTGTTGAATAATTTAAGCCTGTCACTGAAGTTATCAGATGAATTTGACACTGACCATTCGCGCTTAATGGTGACTGTATTGATAGTATTGGATTATGAAGCCTGAGGTTGACAATTTGACAAGACAAGGACGCTTCTGGCCTCACTTTTATTCATTTGCTCACACGCAGGTTACCAACATCGTTGTTCCTACGTGCTCATATCATCCCATTATCATCAATATATTACCATTATTCCCCATGCCACAACCTGTTCTACCATCCATGTCTTTTCAGCCCGTATGACCTGGATCCATCTTTGTACTTGACTCAAGATTCAAAAAAACCTCTGCGGTAGATTTTTGATCAAAGTTCTTGATAATGAAAATACTCTAACAATATGCACCTCTGTCATTTCGAACACACACAAGCATCAGTCAGAGCACACACCCTTGCGACATTGCATTGTAATCGAAACATGAAACTTGAGTGTAGGTGCATACTTGGAGCACATATGTGACCCTATCGCTACGCATCCTCAAAAATAAATGCACGAATTTCTTTTATAATAATTTCGTAACCGCCCATGTAAGAAAGGGGAAGACGGATTCAAGCCATCACACGCAGCACTACATCGGTCACGACTTTTCTGGTGAGGACAACAAAAGTCTTTTAGTGTAAAACCCTCCGGCCGCGCCTTCTGACCACATTGTGTGCTTCTCTTAATTTGCAAAGCGGCGTTAATTCAATTAACTTTGCCACCATTCCAGTGATCGATGGTAAGCCTAGACTGTAGAACAGAAGCTGTCCATCAATGTGAATTAATGCTACTTAATGGCTGACTGACTGTCTTGCATTGTTTCTAGTTTGCACACTGGACCAGCAAGTTGTATATGATGCTCCATTTTATCAGACTAGTGAGATGGACAGGAGAGCTTTAGTCGGATGAACACATGCGACTTGACAGGAGGTGTAAATGAACGTGCTATCTTTCTGAGACCATTGTAGCGATAAATACGATGAGGACGAAGGGAGGGAGGAGAAAGAGCTGTTAGCAAGACACATCAAGTCATAGGTATACACATGTACAATGGGAGATAAAAGAATGCTAAGAGGACAGGAGACATTACAGTGGAAGTGCGTGCATCACGTCTCCCGTGGTCTTTGACGTGTCATCCAAACTGCCAAATGAGAAACGTTCAAAGGTTTCAGCCCCACTCTTATGACAGCTCAGACTCTTTGACAACCATCGTCCACAGAAGAGACAGGCGGACATATACTCATTAAATTTAGATGTGCATGCATGGATGTTATACGTGTGGACATACGTGGCTTTATGTACACAAATCAAGCCTACTTTCTTTCCTTCTGCTCCCCTGTCATATGTCATATGTACATGTGGACAGGCTCAGGTAAGCTCTTACCACACATTCCCTGTAAAGCCTACAATAAATAATATGGACTGTACTCGTTGAGGCAAGGCAATAGAGAGACAAGGACCTTGGAGATATCAGATTATGCATGTCGCATCATCCTGATAATATTTGATGGGATGAGAGTTGTCTGGAGAGCTTCGTTTACTGAAGAGAAGATTGATAAGATGGAGAGAAAGATGTTGGGTTATGTACTGTGAACTGTGAACATTACACAAAGACTGACAGGACAGAAGTAAAGATGTGCATGTCTATGATTGTAGCCGTGTGTGACTCGGTCTTTGTGTAAATCAGTAGAAGGCAAGCAGGATGAGGTCTTTCCAATGACAATATTATTATGATTATTATAATAAATATGGGAATGTCTGCCAGATAAATGGGCTGAGAGAGAGGGCAAGTTACGTGCCCACACAAAGATAGCTTGGAGGAAATAATCAAAGCTTCCAGTTAGTTCAAAAGATGCCGATGTCAGATCCTTATCCGGTGGTCCTCCTCTCTCCATTATTTTCTGGCCTTGTCCTCCATCACGTCTCTGTCTCAAACAAGATCCGTCTCGCTCTTATTATTTGTTTTCTTAAAGCAAAAGTTTACAAAGTATTTTTTATCAAATTTTTCCAGAAATTTTATCTCCTTTCAAAGCATGAGAAGACAGGATTTACGTCGTGGGTAAAATTATAAGCTTTTTTAGTCAGTTACAGCTTACTTTCCGTCACAAAGTCAATCATTAGAGTGTGAGATACAGCATGATAATGGTAACGAGTTGGGTGAGTAAAAGCTGAGGATTACGACTCGCCGTGTGTGTGTGGGTCTTGAATAGGGGGCATTTAATGAGTGTATTGACAGACAGCAAGAGTTCATGATGGCCATTTCTTCCTTGTCTATTATTTACTTGGAACGCTAAGGAGTGTCACAGCATCATCCTCATCAAGGCCTGCATGTGTAGAGAATACGGAGTTGATGAGGCAAAAGTTTTGAAGTATTTACGCGTTCTAAATGTTCTATATTCTGTTATATCAGGAGGCAGATGTGAACACGTAGAGACATAAAATTCATATTTATGCCATCAAATTTAGTGGCAGATTGAGAGAAGATGAGCCAGACAGGACATACGAACATAAGAATTTCTCCAACTCAAGACTGTCTGACGTAGTCTGTTTGTACTTGTGGAGCGTAATAAATAGTGGAGCTATATGCTCGTGTCCACTCTCGTCTTCCCATATAGCTGCTCTTTGACAAAGCCTGCGTGTACGGAAAGCGGTCATAAAGTAAGAATTTTCCAGTGGAATTCCCTATCTCTCTCCCTCATCATAGTCTTGAACACAAAATTGATTCCCGTCGCCTGCTGCCGATTGTCACGTCCGTGTCAATAAACTGCTTTCAAGCCGTCATCAATTCATCCATTTCGTCTTATCAGTTATTGACTGCCGTCGCCAGAAGTCAAACACTTGACGCTTAAGCCGTCCCACTTCACCACCACGCACACACACATCCACTTCCTCTGTAATAACAAATTCATGCGATTCCTTAAGAAAAGTATGACTTGAGGCTGTTAGTATAATCTCTGTGCAACTTATGAAGCTCGTAAAACTCTCTCCGCGTCGCATGGATATTTCTCATAAAGCAGCCAACTTGTCGGTCATCACTTATTGATTTTGTATTCCGCATACTTAATGTTACTCCATGTTTACTGAGCAGAGAAATTCATGTACACGGAGGCCTATCAGTAAGGGAAATAGCTCAATAGTCAAGTCTTATTTGCACAGCAGTTAATTAGTCAACGATCCCCGTTCGTCATAGCACAAAATATCACGAGGAGAACGAAAAGGACTGCAGTATCTCTGTCAAAACAGAGCAGCACGGGAGTAGTTCGTGTGCTTGAGTGACATTTTAACAGGGTAGTAATAATAGGAAACTTATTGCATAATGTGAGGCAATTATTCAAGCATATTACTTGATTATAAATGTAAAAGGGCCGTTCATCGATCCGCCGCATGATTGCATACACTTGACTGATAGCTAATGAATCCATCCATGCGTCGTCACGGTGTTAATGATTCCATGCTAATATTTGAATACATTTAGCTGCTTGTATCAGCAAAGTAAATGGTGGACATCATTTGTAATTTCCTAATATTACTGCGGAATTTCCTGGGCATTTCTCTGCAATTTGACCTCAGCCTGGGAACACTTGAAAGGTTAGTTGCGAGAAGCTCCCAGGAAGAAGTCGATGGAAATATTCCAATAATAATGATTGCCAGGAAATGTCCAGCTCTTACTATAAGTTCAAGTGGTGTGCAACGGTGGAGTATGTTGAAGGCTTCTGCTCATTTCATGATTGTCATATGGATAGTAATAATCGTTTCATTCCGTAGCAGCAAGCGTGCGTGCTATTTGTGTGGCGATCCCGTGAAAGTCCTTCTGCTCTTCTCTTTCTTGCCACAACACTTTCTCCAAAAATAATACTTAACTCCTGCAGCCGCGTCCTTTCAATCCAAAATCATGCGTGCATTTTTGTAATTGATCTTGTCGGGTCAATTGAATGAGCATGTGTAGAGACTGAGGATCTCTTGACTAATTGGAGCTGGATGCCGACCAAGCCGACAGAAGTCTTAAGACTTATGATATGGCTCTAAAAACTGAGGATTTTTACAAGTTTATGACTTGATTGTCATGTCAATAAATACATTGTTTAGCACATCTGTATAAAATGTAAAGGAAGACGATTCCCTTTGAATTCCCCCCGCACTTCTATTGTCTATTCTACTCTCCGTCAGAATCATACGAACTTTGACTCTCTAGTATCAATGCTACTGCATAACGGCTCAGTGGAAGTACAGTCATGCTGCTTGGGGCTAACTTTGTTTAGTCTGTCTCGTCTCAACACACTGTGCCCTTGGTTTACTTTTTCTTGCTTAAATTCGGACAACAAAGTTTGGAAAAACTCAAAAATTAGTTCGGATTTGAAGATCAAAGGATGCCGACAAAGTAAAGTGTGCATCAGAGCTAATGGCAGTTCAAAGCCATTTATATTGCCCGGCTTAGTTGACCACTTGAATGTGCATGCACAGCAAAGGGGGATAAAATCTTTCGGTCGGCATGTTAAAAGTCGTAGAGAGAATGAGAGTTCCAAGTAAGTATGATTGCCTATTTCCTCAGTTGTTAATGGCATTAAATTTTTCACAAAGTAATTCACACATTGTTGTACTTGCTTTAGAGTATTATATTGGACGGCTGTCAGCAATTAATATTATTATTTGAGCGAACAATAATATCGTTCGAGTATGTCTAGTTATAACCAAGCCATACACTATGATAATAGTTGAATATCACACACGTTTTTTTAAAAGTGCAGCTGCATGCTCATAGCCCTTAACTATACACAATCAAACCCCGTGGTTATTTTAGTCTATACAACACTGGGTTCCTCCCGATAAAAGTGTCAGAAACCTTATCGTAATCAGACCGCTCATAACTTCGGCGCGTACAACCCCTGAAGGAAAACTTAATGGATTCAGATGTACAAAGGTCAGTCTAAGGGGATTCGTGAAGTAAGAGTCTTGTTTGAGTGCAACCTGCAATTTCCATGTTTGCTGGGCAATAAATAATACAATTATTGTAGATGACGCCACGTCGTCAAGTGCCGGACGGACAGTGGGCTATATAATGTTGTTGACGGGACCATAAAGAGTATTGGGCTCGGGTCATTATACAGTATATTTACCCATACTCTCACTATGAAAATACGCCTCAAGTTTGAAACGAAGATGGGACCAACGGTTCGTACACACTATGTGCGAGGATATGCCAGCAATTATTGCAGAGTCCTTCAGTTTCTTACCGATGACATGCTGCGAGTATATGTCCATGTAATCAGGACATGAGTACATACACGCTTAATGTGCTCATGTGCGTGCCCTGTATTTGCAACTCCCATTATATTCGCTTACTTACCCTACTTTATTGGAATTTCTGTACTGACCCGCGAACCGGGTTCGTAGGTTGTAGTCCACGTATTTTTCATACATACTTTCCCAGCATTCTGTTTAGTTAGTATTCTTTTAGCGAGACGTCCAGCATTGGCGGTGACTTTAAAAACGCAAGTATGCAAGTTAAACACTGAAACGGGAGTCCACGAGCTTACAATTGTTATTGTTTACTATTCACTATGATTATCATTGCGATTTATTTTAAATTTTTTTGAGTTCGTGGACTCATCTTTGTAGTGAATTTTGTTTATTCGGATTTTGTCTGGGTATTTTCTGCCGTGCGGTCCTCACCTTGTATATACACTGTCGTCACTCGTCTATCCAAATACAACAAGACTGCATGTTGTTCACATCTGGTCGGGTTTTCCAAACGAGACACACAGAATCAGCAAAGGACTCATCAGCGTTCAAATCTACATTGTAAAAGGCATCGAAAGACACTAAGCTAACAAAAACGAGTCATTTCCATGTTTGACCCGGCATTTTTCTGTATACATTCCCACTGAAAGTTCATTTAATTCCATCATTAGGGCTAGATGTTAAATTGTATTGGTCCATGCTGTGCTGCACAGGAAGTAGTAAAAATAGTCTCCATCTAATCCCTCTTTCATGACATGTTTTATTTGAAAGCGTCGATTTGACTTGGTTTGAAAAATCCCTTTTAAGCTGCTGTCAACACTTATGATGTTGGATCAAGTGTTTTGTGATGAGAGCAAATTTAGGAAATCGTGAGGATGAGTATCTCTTTGTAATCACACTCCAGCCGTATTTACGCAGATTATCAATGTGCCAACAATTGGTAAATACTTCCAATTTTAATCACTACTCTCTATCCAATAGAGACATGCAATCTGCCAACTACTGTTTCATTTCCTTGTTGACTCATAATACACAAGATTGGATGCTACATACATACGGGGCAATATTTGCTTGGTCAGGCATTAAAGCTGTCCTAATAATAATAACGATTAATGTTCCTATGAATTCCCATAATTCTTTCCGTCTCTCAGACCTTTTGCCGTCCATGTGCATAATTGCATGTGCTCATCTGGTACAGTACCACGTATACCAGGTGGGATGTGGGATTGGTGAGCTTATTATGAGCCGTACTTATGTGAGAACTGAAGTATAATCTACACACAACGTAGGAAAATAAGAGAGACAGAGGCAAAGAAGAGCACTAGTAAATTGAAATTTTCAAAAGATGATTTATGAGCTTTTAAGTTTTGACTTGATGGTGGGTTTCTAATGGCTTGTCCCCTGTTGGAGCTTTCCAACCACCAATGCCATCCATAACAGCTCTGTTCCTTCGCAGACAGCAGACTCACTGTGCATGCTGAGTCAAGAGTGTCAGTTTATTTCAAAAACTTGGTTTCAAACAAGGCTATCCAGCATGGTGCATAATAGTAGTAAGAAGCGAACGCTCTGCCGCCATGACTTATGACTCTCCTTATCGCATCTGTGAGGCACTTTAGTTAGTTATATGCTATAGTCAAAAGACATAACTTGGTCCATTCTGCCGTGTATCGCAAGTATTGAAAAGTTAAACACAAGAGAGCATTCGGGCTATATGTGTACGTAGTTACATGTCGTAATTATTTATGCTTTTACGCGACAGTACTGTCTAAGACTCCTTGTTTCTGCAATCTTCCTATACATAAAATACAGACTTGGTGACTCGAAAACTGTTTGTTATTATGTTCCGTGTGCATTTTGTTGTGTGTATGAGTCCTTGGCAAGATATGATCGTTATGTCAGTTAATAACTGTGTGACTTGAACTCAAGCTGAGTGTTAGTGGGGGATGAGAGCGCATCTGTTTTGTCAGGTGGGAACCATTATGGCTTCCTAAGACACATCATCCATCAATTCTCTGTCCTTTCTTTCTCTAATTTTTTGAGCATCCATTGCACTTTCAGGGTCTCAGCTTCTCATTCTTCATCATTATCGTCATGCTCATTTACTAATAATATTTCTTTGTCTCTATGAAATCACGCTTGGAGAAACCATATGTGTATCCGCTATATTAGTCTTCCTCATATGTTTCTCCTTACTGTAGTAAACAAGCCACACACAGTGTGTATATGAGCGTATGAGTAATGGCAGTGTTACTACGTGACAACACTTTGCCTCTGATGTATCCCACGTATCCTAATTTCCAGATGATAATAAAGGATAAGAGCCAAAAAGATCCTCACTTTGACGAAGGCGTGAAGAATGATGAGTGGGAAAAAGACAGACCGTGCAAATATTTTCTCCTTCTTGCACATATGAACTCTACTTTACAACACAATTTATTCTCCACACATTTATTAGTCATATATGTCAACAAGGAAAATGTGTACAGTGAATGGTGTCATAGCGTCACGAGGACATTAATTGCATTTTGTTATATGCTTGTGAGGGATGGCTACGACGGTAGTGAACGTGTACGTTTAGAAGCGCGGAGGCGCTAACGAGGCCTTCCTCCACAAGACAGTGGCATCATTTTCATAAATATTCGAGTAAAATTGAAGATGGGAAAAGAATGTGCCGTCGTTATTTTGGAATTTGTGAGCTTTCTTGTGCAATACATGATCTCCTCGGATAGACCTCACAGTGGATCGTCGTGGGGAAAGATGCTTTTAACGTGTGGAGGCTGAAAAGCATGGTCTTCATAGATTGGAATCAGGTATAAATTACAAGAATCCGTGAAATGCAGTTCATCGCAGCTTCTTGTTAAAAATGACAAGAAATTATACCAGATAATTTGCATGATGATGAGTCCTAGTAACCGGTCATTTTTAAGTCTTCCCAAATTACGTCATACATCGATAGCTTTGAATCATTATTCCAAATATTCTATGCATTAAATGAAGCTCCAGAGAGTCCTGGCTATAATAATTACTCTGAAATTCCGTGCCTCTATAGATACAACGCAAGTTCACAAGGTTGTAGAACTTTAGACGGCTACTAAACCTGAGTGAAAAATTATGGCTACACTTCAACGAGTTTTTGAAGATGCTGGTTTATTGACGAAGGAGGATACATGGTCATAACAAGTTTTGATGATGATCATGATGAGACTCGTTGAATAATGGCGTTGTTGTTAGCAAATACATTAGACGTAATTGTTCCAATAAAAATAACAATCATGTAGTATGTGTGTGTGTGTCTGCTACGTAGCATGTCGTGCTTATGTGGCGTACAGGATTTCTTGTTCTTGATAATTGTTTCGTGATTGCATACATTAGAACAAAATAGGCATGCGGCCTCCATGTAACGTATCATTTAATGCTCAAAAGCTGTCAGGTCCCACTGACTGATGTAATTTTCACATTATTATTATCTACGAGCAGACACACTCACATCACAGCTCGCATTATGATTTCCAAAACAAGCCAGAGTTACTTTGTCCCGTCAACACTCAAGTGATAGCACACGCTCATTACTAGCCGTATAAAGGGATAATATGTTAGCCTCGACATGTTTAACGAATGTATCTGCGTGTGTGTGTGTGTGTGTGCGTAAGATTTCTTGTCGAATCGCATTGTGAATCACTACATGCAAGTGTTAAGATCGTGGTAATTCTGTGTGTGTGTTCCTCTATAAGCTTTGAAAGTTAGCTCGTGGGAGAGATTCTGATGATGTGATGACAATTGACACGAAAGGTAAAATTGATGAATTGATTGAACAATGATCACGGCCATGAACGTCACCAACCGCGCACATGACTGGACAAAAAAGAAACTATCAAAACAGTAGGAATCATCCTCTAGTCCTATTAACTAAAATCATGAAACTTTTTTCAGCTTGAACAGATGGAATCAAAATGAAAACATATTATGTGATGAGGGTTGATAAGGTGTCATATAATTACTACTTCGCGTGGTTAATCATTTAAGTGTCCATCAACATGACATACAATGTCTACCATATGAGTGACGTGCGAGTGCGTAAGCCCATCTAACCACTTCCTGGTCAGGTGTCCACGTAGTAGTCAAACGACAGTTATTGTTATTGCGGCAGTAGACAGAGATATTATGCTTGATGCCTTCATGACATTTTTCCAATTAACATTTAGTTGTCCATCGAAGCTTTGGAATATTTGTGTCCACCCCAAGTTCATCGTTATTCATAGGTTATGAATTGTGTTTTCACTGGAAAAATAACAGCAATCATAGATCGGATCAAGCATAATCAAATTAGTCATTTTATAACTACTTATCAAAGTTTTGCACTGCTCAATTTATGTAGTCATCTGTAGGAAATCAATTGATACGAGTGAGTTTGAGTTTTCTGTGCTGAGGGGACATTGTACCCGGCGCGAATGCACATGCAATAGGTTCAATTTTAATTTGTACTAACGTGCTGTGTATGATTGTGTGATTGCACGCTACATGGAAAGAAAGGTAAGGTATATGGAAGTGGCGAAACTCAGTTAGAAATCACCTGGTTCTACGTTCCAAAGTTGCCAGGTCATAGGTTCGGGTTCATTGGAATTCCAAGCATGAGGTTGATGCATGAAATGTATGCAAAGATTTGTGAATTGATTGAAGATTAGTGTTCCCTTGTTTGCCAGCACTCCATCATACTTAGTGACTTGTGACGGTGATGGCGGTGGTGGTAGCAATTGCATTAGCAATACGGCCAGTTTATACACCGTTACTTTCCACTTTATCTCTTCTCCCTCTCTCGTTCGTCAGCTTTATCATCATCAATAATTTGTTGTAAAATGACTGACGGATCCACTGACCAAATGAGTGGTTGACAGATAAATAAATGTTCTCTCAAGTGATTTGGTGAAAAAGGAATTTTTTGTCCTTACAATGCACACATACTCATGCCATGGCAGCAGCAAGGTAGTTCCGTGCACGTACGTATTATAAGTCATACAGTAGTGGCGACGGGGATTTATTATACGAAGCTAGCGATTACCTTGTCATATTATAAACGAGTTTGGTTTGTCATCAATTTACCCATCTCACGGAGGACGGACAAGAGAGAACTAGGAAGAAATTACTGTCGACCAATAATCATGATTCATTCATAAAATCGTTTTATACATACGAGTTTCCCATTTAGGGAGCTGCGGGAGCGGACATTTGTGATTATTCTGTACAGACTATATTGGCATTGTGTGCAGACCTGTCTGTGACTCTTCTAAGTGCAACTGTAACTTTAAGAAATTTACGAAAAAAAAATTGGGTGAACATGGAAGAGAACGGAAATCTTTACATGTAATGTTGTCAATGATGATGGGGGCATATTCAAAGGGAAGCTGTAAAATGGTCAAATCAAGTGGCTCCTCTTGAAAGTGAGTTATTATGCTCATAGCCTGATGCTGGGACGTAGAAAAAACAAGTCCAGAGGTCTCAACAACGGCTCACAATTAGTTGAGCCACTCTTGCATCACATCACTTGTGCCGTGATATTGTCGTGACACTTGGGATTATTACTTGAACTAACGGTCATCATCATGTCTGTCAATAGGATCAATTATTGTTATTGCCCCCATATGAACTACTCACTTGTGTCTATAAATTGCTTCCCTTTTCTACTACACTTTACTGCCAATGCTGTCGTCATCAAAGTGAAGTACAAATTTGTTTTTTTCAAGTGATTCGCACTCATATGTCATCGAGTCCAAGTCCAGCGACGTGAACGTGACATGAAACTAACCATGCCGTACTCATGCATGAACAAGGTGAAATCGTCCTTCTGATAGACGATCATGAGAGACATCGGATGCGTGCATAAATATCAATGTGAAATGCATTAGCTAGAGAGGAATATTTTATGATGCAACCACTTGGCAGCCATTGATACTTTACTTCCCCTTTTAAGTAGCAAACAATCAGCCATTTTCCACCTTTAATTAATTAATGAAATCATGACTGCAGCTCATGCTCCTTCCTCCCTGTCAAATATGCTACATATTATCATCGTGTAAAAGAGACCTGAGGGCCAATCTGCTTTGCAAATAATAACTATAACCGCCATCATCATCATCATCTTGCTTAATATTCTGTCAGTCGGAACGGCTCAGATAGAATTATTTATGAGATAAACAACTAACCACAGCGTTCTGTGGATCATAAGAAGTCTCTCTTACTCAGATTCTCAACAAACGCTCACACGCATATTGTGCGTCTTATTCTTATTACCATTTAATAATCAAAATTAGATGCCGGATCATTTAGTGACTAATGGCTTTGTAAACAGCTCCAGTTGATGAGTTTGTATGTGAGTAAACCACTACAATTTCTTGTTGTAGATCCAAACATTACAACAAGTGCTTGTCAACAGACACACATACCCTGAATTCATGAATTTATGACGCACGGGAAAGCTTGTTAAGATATACTTCCGACGACAGAAGCATTAATACTTTACTGCATATGTAATACGGTAAATGGAAAAGAGAGGCACAGGAGAAGGCTACAATAATGGAGACTTGTAAGTTCATGTATGAAAATGAATACATGTAAACTGTCGGCAATACAATCAGCGTGCAGAAGAGAGATGTGTTGTTGACGCATGTGGAAGTTAATTCAGTGTGTGAGCGACAGCTTGAATTTCAATTAGCCACCGTTGAATATGATAATCATGGTGTAGAGAGCAGTTGTATGGTCACACACACACACACACACACACACATTATTACACCAACACGGTCGTGTACGACAGTTCATATGGGCTTCTTGAAATTACCTTTTAATAAATACCTATTTACCTTTGCATATGTGAGGCGTATGCCGTCCCGTGTGGAATACTTGAATATTACAAGGAGACCGCAATGGAGATTTCTCATCGTTAATCATGATCATTATCATTATCAACTACGAATGCTGTGTGCTGTTCGCACAGTATAGATGACTGTAAGACATGGCGTTGCTGTCCAATCGAATGGATTAACTACAATCTTATTCACACACACATACACTTAACTACCAGCATTAATTATCAATATATAAGTACAGATGTGGCTTGACAAGTGTGCGTATCTGTGTGCAACACATCATTTCTGTTGTCTAGGTAGTAATTATGTTGAGTGGGAGCAAGGGGTGTGTGCGTACATACCTGTAGAAATCATGAAAAGTTACCGAAGGGACTTGATTACAATAATGTAGTCAGATGAACATCATCTTTACAATAATGTCTCCATTGTAACGACATACTGGTACAAATAATCTTACTGGCTGTTCTCACTTGCGTCCATGCTTATCTACGTCTTGTTTAAAAGTTCAACTCCGCAGTCCTCGTCTTCCTCCTCCTTTCCTATAAAACTCTTTGCTATATGCCATTCATTAAGGCGTTAGGGCGGTACTTGAGAGAGCATGAGGTGGTGGCAAGATGCAGAGAAGAGTAATGGCATGTCGCACACATTATTATTATCAAAGCTGTATAGATTTTCTGAGGACATGAATTATGGATTGGATAATTAAAGCTTTGCCACAGGAGTTCAATGTGTGTCTGCATGTGAGCATGTGTATGTGTAGAAGCCGTGCCGAGAGGGAATTGTCTCTACTGAATACTCAATTTTTATGGATGTAATTCTTATTCATTACTATTAAGGAATATCTTATGTTGGTTAAAGGATATCAGGCAAGTTGAGTGCTAACGTACCATCAAATTACCATAATCTCCACATGTAATCCTGTCGTTTGTATGTTAATGTGTCATTTATACGCGCTCAAGGACTGACAGACAATAGTTCTTGTCCACACACACACACCAAAATTTTCTAAATCTCAGAATTTTTAATTAGCGTCATAATGGAAATTGAGTCGTTCTGCATCAACAGTTTTTACTGTCGAGTTCACCACACCATTAGCACACCGTGCAGGAGCATGATAATCAGTACAATTAGTAAACCTTTTCGCTCATCCTGCCACCATGTAGGATATTTATGCTTATGCTTCCTTCTATCATCTCACCTCATAACCATGAACAACTACACAGGCATCTCTCATTTTATTACTCTGTCATGTCCCCAGTGCTTTTCACTGTGGCTTCTCTCCATATTTACATTTATGCTGTGGCTTATAAAGCAACAAATTGGCGAAAGAATCCGCTTCCCAAATGTAAAGGTATACTCAAGTGTGGCTCAAGAGTTTAATGCACACTCAATCAGCTAGGATTCATAAGTTTCTTTCTCCCTTCAAGCTCCTTCTCGGCCCTTGTCAATACAACATGATGATGACGACGATGTCGACCAAAACTAACTGCTTTAATAAAGACATTTGCATGGTAAATTCACCGAATACTTTAGAGTGGGCAAATAAATATTAATAGACATGTGTAACCAGGAGGACAGCGAACAAATGAGTGCTGTCTTAAACAACCATCAAGCCCACCTGGTCAACCGTTCTTGTTCACTCACGTGAATGCTGCTTCACCTCATGGGGGCATATGGTAATACGACCTGTGAGCGCTTCACTTTGACGCTGTAAAAAAAATGCATAATTCTACTCCTTGAATAAGCCTTTGACAAATGGTAGTTCACACTCAGAAGACACGCCGTCTCAGCCGTCCTTCAATATAATAATGTATTTTTGACACCAAACTTGTGCTACATTATTGTGCTACAAAGAGTCATGAAAATTACATGAATAGAGCTTAAAAAAGTCCCAATGTCACGGTAGGAGCAGGTCAAAAATGATACCTTTTCAGGAAATATAATACTTTACAGTCCCCTTCATTATTCTTATAATGTTCCATAAGCTCCACGGAAGCTAATGGACACGGTGTGATTCACAAGTGTAATAATTCAAAGTTTTATGGTTGAAGGCTTTAAAACCCCTTTAACAGATATGTGTCCAGGGCTGATGCAAAGCGCTCCGCTAGTTTCGGCTCCCTTTCAAGTCACAATATATATGACAAGGTATTATTAACAATGCAATCCTCCTTTGACTTGTGTCACCCCACACTTTTATACAGAGAACCCTTGGAAGTCCTTTTCGCTGAAGAATATCTTCCGCCTCCCAACTCCATCTTCTTAATCACCCGTCCCTTGACAACTTTCAAATGAGGCCAACTACAAATATAGACACACAGCAGCTGTGTTTCCAAACACACAGAGAACCTAGTACTCACATTTCAGCATATTCATGGTCGGCTTGTCCCAATTTTAACTTGATTACAGGGGATTATAAGTTGGACTTAACCATTGACTTTTTAACTCTATACTGCTCTTCTACAAGTGTAAGGCTTGTTCACAACTTGACAAATTCCCCTATTTGTTCCTATAATCTCTCAACACACGCTCTTCTCCGAAACCCTTCTTAACTCGTGCTAATGCTCCACTCTCAGATAACTCGGAGGAGTGCCTCCTTGCATTTTAATAACTTTTGACTGTATAAAAATAGAGCTTCCCTTTCTCCAGAACTCTCTATATAGTCCTCTAACTAACAGCACTAGCCAAATCGTCGGCTGTAGCCAAGTACACTCATCCTCATCTATCCTAAGACTCATCAAACTAACTGACTGCTATGATCAATCAGGTCCTATAAGCCCCCTTACTTGCTTGAAATCTACGTTAAGTCTAGTTAGAAAAAAAAATACCCTTGAATTGTGTCAGTCTAGAGTTTAAGCCGAGAATATCCAGTTTATGGGATTATTTCCTACCACATTACCATTTCATATTGAGCAACCATACGCTGATGACAAGGATTGTGAGTGATGATCAGATATTTCCCCCAAAAAATCATCTCTTCTTTGAAACAAGATCTCTGTACTATGAAGGGATGACGGTATGTGGAGCCGCCTAATGCATTGAATTTCTCCACAAAAAATTACCTTTCGCCCGAGAATAATGCAAGCCTTTATGAGAAGATCAATCATGATTTATGACAAGTTGAAATTTGATGAAATCTGGAAAGAGGCAACCGAAAAATTCTATATACTTAAAAAATACTGTTCAGCCTTATATGCGGGGGCTTGCTTTAAGTTCTTTGAGGATTGGAAAGGGGACCATCTATATTGTGGTGTGTATGCGCAGAGTAGGAGAACCACCTCGGGCTCCCTTTCAACTCACTTCACTCGTCCTTCTCGCACCGAGTACGTCAGTTGGTCTCGAGCTTTTCAAGGGGGAAGACGCGTCAATTCTGTGCTCTGAATTTCAACTGAATGAGTTTGAAATATAATAATTATATTACATCTATCTATATATATTGGATCGCTCAGGATAATTTGGGATCAGTGTGCTAAGGAAGCGGGAGTTGAAATACAAATGGATAATAATATTTGTGGATAAAGTGAATTTCTATATACCTTGGATCTGGAAAGAATTGGTGAAAGAAATATTTGTAGTGTGGAGGATTTTGTGAATTCATCACAATTTCCTAGTGAAACCTTGTGGTGAAGAAGAAGAAGAAGAAGAAGGATTAAATCTGTATGATTACTCGGGATTTCTATAAGAAGAAAGGAGAATTGTGAATTCAAGTTGAATACAAGTTGGAGAAAAAGTGGGAGAATTCCTAAATGTTCTGAAAGTGTGTACGTTTTGGAAGGATTTTTTTCTTCAAAGTGAATCAACAACCATTAAAATTTTGACCAAATGGTTGTTTTGGACGGACACAACATGCTGACCGGCCCTAATCAGTACCTCCAGCCGGACTACTTGTCCCCATTGCCCACCACGGTAAGTTTACCTCGAGAAATTTTCAAAGTCCAGCAATAACAAAACTGTTTGATTCTGTATTACACATATGAGCTGAGTGTTGGAAGTGTTGAAGAATATTTTTTTGGAATTTGGGCGAGCTTTGTTCCTTTCTTAGATGTGTTTTAGGTGTTGTGAGTATTTTTCAAGTTTGTTGCATCTTGTTGGAAAATGTGAGTGAGATGTGAGGGTTATGTTGGAGTTTGTTTGAATGTATAGATACATGTGGACCATTGATCATGTTATTTTCCAAGTTTTTAGTCTCATAAATAGTCTAGTATGGAGTTTGAAAATCCCAAGTTTCAAGTACACGAGGAATTTCATGTAAGATTTTCCCTCTTGTCCTCCTTCTTCATAATTTCATGAGGACTTTGTTGGAGAAGGGAAAGAATGGATTTTATCCAGGTAACCAGTTCCATAGGGTTCCACAGGATGTTAAATTTTTATTTCCCACTCATAGTAACAGTTCTTTCGAGCAGTTTATGAATAATTCTCTTTTAAACTTAAGTCTTTCCAAAGTGTGATCCAGAGAGCAAGGATTTTCTCCGTGTTTCTATTCTAGTCAAAGCTCTGGAGTGTAGTAAGTATGTTTATCTAATGAAGGTTTAGAGAAACTCTGTGTATTCCTTCAAGGTTAGTCTTAAGGGAGTGACAAGTTTTGTTCAACTTTTAAGTCGTAAACGAAGACATGGAGTCAGAGAGAGAGAGAGAGAGAGAGAGAGAGAATCGAATGAAAATTGTAGAAGGAGACATTATAATAAAAATTTCAAGCACAACTCCTTGCTCTCTCTGCTATACATAGCCTGAGTAACTAACTAACTAAAGTGATTGCTGTGTAGCAAGGGGAAGAGAGCAATGGAAGGTGAGTGAAAATTTTGGGTGAGCGAGACAGGGTGACAAAGCATATTATGAAGGAAGGGCGAGAGAGAAAGAAAAGTAGAGAAAGGGAAAAATAATTTATTTTCAGTTGCTCTGTCGCCCAAAATGTGACGTTTGCGTATATTTCATTTCTTCTTTGGGCTAGGATGAATTATTCATCGCATTACTCACATTTTTTCACATTTAGGGAAATCCATGTCATTTCTTTTCCTTTCGTGCCTGTTTCACATGCACATTCGTCTTCTTTCTCTCTTCTTGCCTCCACTATGTGTGTGCCCGAACTGTGTATGTGCGTGTGATACGTGTGTCAACTGCACTTTGAAATAATGTAGTTTTCTCACTCTTTGTCCCGTACAATAGACAAATGTTGCACTGCTGTAATAATAGCAAAATTGTGGTATAGTTGAGTCCGAATTCCAAGTCTGTGTATATGTATGTATGAGCCTTGTTTCTTCTGACAAGGACTTCTCTCCATCAACCATTCACTTTGTCACCTTCACCTCCGTCGTTCTCCTGTTTGGTGAGAGCTTGCAGAAATCCAGAGCAATTCATCATGTCGTGGATTTTCTAGGCTTCATGGGTTTGAGGGATTTGTGTGTGCTAGGGCCACATGACGGTGCTGGATGGAAAATAATATTTAATTTTACACACTACCCTCCCCTTCTTCCGCTCTAGGTATGATTGTTTGCTGGTGGAAGACTTGTTACGGTGAATTTCATGAGGTCGACTCATATATCTCTCAGAACCTTTCTGTTTTTCGTTTCTGTGTGCTCGATATGGGCTCGACAAGTGAAAAATTGTTAGCTTGACACTCATACTCTCAGCTCCTGGACTTTGTTCCCAAGAAAGGAGACTAACCAAATGACGGCGAGGAGTGGAATTTAGAACGTAGAAGAAGTTAGGCATTATTGTGAGTATGGGGCTGGCAAAGGTGATTAATTTCCCTTCCTCTGTAGGAGTTTTGTGTTTGTGACAAATTAGGAGCGTTGCCTTCAAGTTAGTGCCAGCATAATTTTTAAGGGAAACTAAGGGCTGGGTATGTGGATTTCCAAATAAATGATTAAGAGAGATGTGATGTGAGCCGTGTGCGTGTGTATGTGTGACTTTGGAATGTTGCTCTGAAGAAGAAGGTGTGACCAGATTGTTGAAAACATTTTGTTTTGTTTGTCATTTACAGTTGGACGCCAAGAAGAGTCCTCTGGCATTGTTAGCTCAAACATGTAGTCAAATCGGGGCGGATACACCAAGTTCCAAGTCACTACTCCCCTCACTTCACAGTTCCAGTGACTCGTCAAAACGGAAATCATCTTGTAGCAGTGAGACAAGTAGCAACAGCCATGGGTCGGAGCGCGATGGAAGTCAGTCATCATCCTCTTCATCAAGACCGAGAAGCAATGGTGGTGTCAAGTCATCATCATCATCTTCCTCCACAGGTGGTGGTGGTGGCAAGTCCTCTCCTGCCTTCAAGCCGTACGAATCAGCATCATCCTCATCGGTCATGACGGCGACCACACAATCGTCAGCGAGCCAACCTTCCTCAACAAAAGCCAGGTCCTCGGAGGAAGAGAAGCCTAAAACTCCCAAGTCATCCACATCCTCTCCAGGAGCGGAGAAGAATTCCCGCACCACGTCTCCAGCAGCGAGTTCGGCGGGTGGAAGTAATAGTGCTGTGGTTACAAATAATTCTGAAGTGTCACCTTCTAAAAGTGAGCCTTCCCGTGAGTCCAAATCGGCGACGGATAGTAGTGGAAAAGCGTCACCCAGCGGAAGTAGCAAGGATCAAGGAGCTTCACCGATCATTAGATCCGGCTTAGAAGTTTTACATGGACACATGGGCAGTGGAAAGGATTTACGAGACTATGGGAAACCAGCACTAAGTAGTCTAAGTGCTTTAGCTGGATACCCGCCAGGATTTGACCCGACCAATCCAGCACTACGTCCTCCATTTTTCCCATCACCGTCACATCATGCAGCTGCGGCTGCTGCCTTCATGGGTTACCCTCCAGCGACTGGAACTGGCTCACCGTATGTGGGCTACACTCGTGTTAAAACTCCGTCTGGTGCGGAGACGATTGTGCCCGTATGCAAGGATCCATACTGTACTGGCTGTCAGTTGGGAATGCCAGCGGGTCTGATGGCAGCTGCGGCTGCTGCCGGAGGTCTCGGAGGCTATCCTCCTGCCGTCTGTCCCGCCGGTTGTGTTCAATGTGATCATCAAAAGTTTGCCATCGGACTGCCATTCATGCCTCCACCGGGTTTGAGTGGAATTCCCACTTCCACTGCTGCTGCCCTTGCCAGTTACTCCTCCAGTCTCCTAAGTCAACACCAACAGGCAGCTCAGCAACAGCAGCAGCAACAACAGCAACAGCAACAAGCCGCTGCTGCTGCCGCCGCTCAACGACCTTACGTGTGCAATTGGATCGTCGGGGATTCTTACTGTGGCAAGAGGTTTCCCTCTTCCGAAGAACTCCTTCAGCACCTCCGTACTCACACCAACCTCTCAACGACTGAAGCTCAACAACAAATGTCAATGTCCAGTCCTTCTTCACTGTACTCGAGTGCCCTGCTGAGCTCATCTGCAGCCGCGGCTGCAGCCGCTGCTGCTGCAGCTATGCATCGAACCTACCCAACACCGCCTCTTAGTCCACTTTCCGCCGCTCGCTACCACCCGTATGCCAGCGGTAAACCTCTGTCATCCCTTGTACCCCCGCATCCATCAGCCCTCGGTAGCTACTACCCTTCACCATACTCCCTATACGGCCAACGAATCGGCCCGCCTGTGCACCCATAAATCTTAAAACAAAGTGTATAATTATAATTCCAGTCTGCGATTTGAGTGAACTTACAATCCGCTACATTGCATTATAAACTGAATTATAGAGCGCTAAGTTCGAGAGTATATTATTATTATTATTATTATT